>JAKSZT010038682.1:4942757-4970801 GCA_026826555.1 Tolypeutes matacus
TTTTTTTTTTTTTTGGTGAAATACAGGACCCAAAATAATTCCTCCTCTAGACCAACCCCCTTACAGAGCGGACCCTAGCTGGGCTCGTGGAAATTAATCAAGCATGTTCCACTTCCTGGACTCCCGAGGGTAGCTGTAGCTCTGATGTTAATCAGTGCAGAATGCTAAAGATGGCCGACTCCGCCCCTTCAGGAGCCGAACCCCAGTGTCACCAGGTTGTTGTGTAAATCAGGTTGATTCAGCATATTCGCCTTTCCTCTCAGCCTGTTGCTGCTTCAAGCCAGCTTATCTGCTCCCCAAAGCTATGGGGCAGTCCAGGCAGCCAGAACGGTGGCAAAAAAAAAAAAAAAATTTTCTTCCCTGTCCTCCAACAGAACCTTCCCTCTTTTGGAGAGTGCCCCCTCTTCCTGGCTCTGTGGTGGCCCGGGGATTATCCCTGGGCAGCTAGACAAATCAACTTCCTCCCTGAACAGAATCACCCCTCCCCTCAACTGGGTGCCAATTCACTCTGGCTGTTCTGTTCATCCAAGGTCCAAAGTCCTCCAGGAAGCCAAATCCCCAGACAATAAAACTCTCTTGCCCCTTTACCCGTGCCACCCATCAGAAAGTGCCCCTTCCCACAAGGCCCTGTCTCCTGGTTGCCAAGCCCTGCTTGTGGCTCCAACTGGCCTTTTTTATCCCCTAACTGCGGAGCTCAGCCGTGCATGCCAACCACCACCGACAGGCTTAAAACTCACGAATCTCTACCATTCTGTCCACACTGTTGATCTGCACAGATAGATGTCCCAAGCTTCTCATTCCACATACACACAACACAGACCCCCAGGCAGGACCCCATCCACAATCCTCCTTGCTCTGTGAGCTTGCAGTGTTTTCCCTCCTACACTAATGCCATCTTGGCCCTTCTCCCTTTAGTATTTCTTGAAGGGCAGATTTCTTATTGGAATACACTCTTAATTTCTGTTTATCTGTGAATATTGGAACTGTCCATCACTTTTGACTGCCACCTTTGCTGGATAGATAATTCTTGGTTGGAAGTTTGTTTTTTTTTTCTTTTAGTGCCTCTACTATGTCATACTACTGCCTTCTTGTCTTCATGATTTTAGATGAAAAATCAGCACTTAATATTATTGAGCTTTCCTTGTTGATGGTTTTCTTTTCTCTTGCTGCTTTCACTATTTTCTTTTTGTCTTGAGCATCGGACATTTTGGAGTATGCCTGTTGGGATTTATATTGTTTGGGGTGTGCTGTGCTTCCTGGACATATACGTCCATCTCCTTCAATAGGGTTGGGAAGTTTTTAGCCATTATTTCCTTCAATACTACTTCTGTCCCCTTTCCACTCTCTTCTCCCTCCAGGATGCTTATAATACATATATTTGTGCATTTTGGCTTATTGTTCAAATCCCTAAGTCCCTGCTGTGTTCTTTCTTTTTATCTATCTGTTCCAATATGTGTTTGATTTCAGAGGTACTGTCTTTCACATCACTAATTTTTTTTCTGCCTGTTCAAATCTGCTACTATGTACTTCCAGTTATTTCTTCTTGAATTGTACCATTCATCATCATCATATCTGTTATCTTATTATGTATATTTATAATTTCTTCAGTGTGTTCTCCCATTGTCTTCTTAATATCCTTAATCTCTTCCTTCACATCATTAATTTGGTCCATGATACTTGTTGGGACAGCTTTGATTAGTTGTTCGATGTTCTGCAATTCTTTCTTGTTTTTAGTTTGTTCATTGGACTATGCCATGGCTTCCCATTTCTTAGTATGGTTTTAATTTTTTGTTGCCCTCTAGTCAGCTTTTTATCTTGATGGGTTTATTCAGTTCATAATCTTCTCTCTCTACTCTGGAGTTTTATTTTGCTACTGATTTTTGTGTGTGTGTTAAGTTTTCTCTCTGACACATAGTTCTTCCTGTTTTATTTTCCTGCTGCCTTCCTTGTTTCCTTGAAGGAAAAAGATCAGGGCCAGAGAAAGAAGAAGAGGTATAAATGAAAAAGGATAATAGTAATAATAGTAGAAAAATATAGAAGAGGGACTCTATAAGACTTAGTAAGTGAATATTTAACTCATGTAAGCAGTGTAGAGTAATAGGAATTAAAAAGTGGAGTACAAGGAAATGGGGAATTTCATTCTACAATTAAATGGGAAACTGAATAGGGAAAAATATATAGAATGATTTAAAAGCCAAAATGATGAGGAGAGAAAGATAAGAGAAAGAACAAAATGAAAAAAGTTAATTAAAAAAGAAAATAGAATAGACATGATATAAATAGAAACCAGAAAAATTGAGGACTAAATAAAGAAAGGTAGAATGTAAAAACCAGAACCAAAAGCAGAATATAGAAAGATGAAGGAGGAAAAGAGATAGCTTTGGTAGAGAAAATCAGTATATACAGAAAATGGGAAATCAAGGAAGAAGAAGCACAGCAAAGAAGAAACAAGTTAGAGGAACCTAATTTTTTTAAAAAATATGGGAGGGGGAGGAAAGAGGAAAGAAAAATAAGAAACAACAACAACAACAACAAAAACCCAAACAAACAAACAAGTAAGCCATCAAACAAAGCTAAAGAAGATCAGTGTTCCTTCTTAGGCCCCTGTGGAGCTTCTCAGGCTGCCTGTGTTAATTAGTCAATTACCCTGCATCCTTCTTTCTGCAGGGTTTGAAGTGAATTTTAGGTAGTACACTAAGTTATTTTTTTTAAGTAAACTCTTTTTTTTTTCCTTTTTAAGAAAAATAAGGAAACCAAGAGAAACTAGTACAAAAATCATGTCTAGTTTTCTCTTTCTTTAAGTATCAGCTGGATATTTGATATACTGGTGGATCACTAATCTAAGAGGAACCGAGAAATGAATTAGGGTCCTTGTCTATTCAAGGCAGAAACTCCTCTACTGAGCTCAACTTTCCAATCGGGCCAGTTACTTCATCAGAAATCTATACAGTCACTTTCCCTGGGGTAGGTTTGACTTTTCTAGGGCAGCAGGATTCAACTGACTGTGTGAGCAGATCCCCCTTGCCTCTCATGGTCAGGTTCAGTTCCCTTTTGAAATTCAAATGGAACCCTGGTGACTGAATTCACCACACAGAAATAATTCTCAACCCTCTACTAGACCATCCCCTCCTCCCAGGAAACCCTAAATAGGCTCTTGGAAACTTATTAAGTGTTTCCTACTGCTGGCTCCCTTGTGGGAGTTGAAATTTTGATAATTTTCAACACAGAACTAGGCAACTGCCTGACTCTGCCCTCTCTCAAGCCAAGTTTCTCTATCCCAGGGTGGTTAGGTAAATCAGGCTTCCTCAGCAGATTCACATATCCCCTCTTCCTTGTGCCAGTTTGAGCCAGCTTGTATACTCCCCAAAGCTCAAAGGGTTCCAGCCAACCAAACCCACAGAAAGGAAACCCCTTTTCAAACTTTGCCAGAACCCTCCCAAACTTGGAGAATGCTCCCTCTTGCTGGGTTCCTGGCAGGAGTAAGGGTTCACCCTGGCCCCTTGTCCTGAGGGTGGAGCTTAGCCATCCATGGCTTCCAGACATGTAGCTAAAAACTCACAATTTTATCTTGAGCAATCTATCTCCCTGTCCAGCTCCCTCCAGATTGATGCCCCAAAAGTTCCTACTCTGTTGGCACCCAGAACAGCTCACTTGGGCAGAATGTTGTCCCCACTCATCTGTCTTTTGTGAGAGAGATGGTGAGCACCCATTTAAATTGATGCCATCTTGCCATTTGGTTTGTCTTTTTGGACCCCAGAAAATTTGTGTTCTTAAGCCAATCCATTCCTGTGCATGTGAACCTATTTTATGTGGGACCTTTTGCCTAGATTCAGTCAAGAGAACTTTTTATTAGATCACTTTTGCTTAGATTGCTTCAGTTAAGACCCTTGATTAGATTGTGGGACACAGGGTATGTCCTAATGATTTTACTAGAGTTTAAACAGAACAGAAAGTGAGAGCTGCCATTTTTAACCTGCCATGTGAGAGAGGACTCCAGTGTCTCCTACAGTCACAGAAAGATAGAGAAATCCTGAGAGGGTGAGGCAGAGGCCAGAGGCTGGAATCACTGAAGAGACAAGCCCTGGGGAGAGATGAGCTCTATGCCTCATCACCCACAACTGAGCTCAGAGAGAAAGTGATCCTAGAAGAAACACATAGCATCTACCAAGCAGCCTCCACCTATAACCAAAATTTTTTTGGTCTCTTCTGTGACACTCTCTAGAAAGGACAACATCTAAGACATATCACATGCCATTGATCACCATCATAAATGATACAATCAGGGAACAGCAGGACAGTCACACTGATACTTCCACCAGGCTCAATCACTCTCTGACTAAACTTCCTCAACAGATGAATCTCTGTAATTAGGCAGACACAAGGCTCAGAGACTACATTCTGATGCCCAGAACTTTAACTTGCCTGATTCATCTATGAAGAACTACAAGCACCTTCTGTACCAGTCACTGAAACTCAGTCAATTAGCCAGGGCCCTGATACTTTACTTCTTTCTTGCTACTAATAAAATATCTTGAGAAGAAAAAAACATTAGCACAGTTGTTTCTTGGAAGATGGATCTCTAGCCTTTACTGTAATGATAGGGATATGGTTGAAAAACTTTTACAAATCATTTATCATAAAGACACAAAAAATAAAGAACAGTAGCCAAGTGAGAAAATGAATGGGATTTAATCTTATTCTGAATCCCTTTGATCTCCCTGTCATGAAGTGGAGTTTCTGGTAAGTTTGTTTTCTGAGAAGGACATAAAGAATATTTGTTATATTCTGTTTTTAATTGCAAAAGGTTTATATTCATTTTCTATGGCAGGGATTCTTAACAAGGGGTCTGTGAGCTTGAATTGAAATTCAAAAATAACATTACTCTTGTGGGGATATGTTGGTGTAGGTATGGTATATTAATTAAATAATACACAGTATAGTGTGGACTTAGTAAGGGTCCATGGTTTTCACCTGACTGGCAAAGGGGCCCATGGAATAGAAAGGTTAACAACCCCTGTTCTATGAATTGAAATCTTAAATTTGATACTAGTATTATTGCAACACTTGTTCTGGAAATTATATTTCTAATTCTGTGTTCACTATAAAGAATTGAAGTTATTATATTACATTTTCACAGGAAGTTGAGTCTGCTCATCTAAATTCTAAAGTCCACATCTAAATTGAATGAACTCAGAACTCAGCATAGTGCTTAGGAAAATAGTTCTAGAGTCAGACTGACCAGAATCTATCAATGTGTATCTTTGGATAGATGGCTTAATTCTTTATGTTTCAGTTCCCTCATTTGTATTTCTTAGGGCTGTTGTGAACATTAAATGAGTTAATATATATGGAATACCTAGAAGAGACCAGAGTAAGTATGACATAATTATTACCTCTTCTTAAAATTATTATTACCAAAACTATTAGTGCTGTGGTGAGTAGGTACCTCTGACCTGATTGAAATTATACTTTCAGTGGCCTGACTTCTCTTGTTAGGGAGAGAGAATCAATACTCATTATCTCAGCTTTTCTCCTAAAGGTTTATATAGAGAAAATGTGCCTTTGTTTTTATAACAGATTTATTTTCTTAACAGAAAGCAACCTATGTTTGTCACCTCCCAAACTTACTAATGCAGGAAGTAGCCATTGGTGGCTTTCCCTCTTATATTTGTAAAGGACAAAGTTAGCCTAAATCAGCTGATTTTAATCACAAATTGCTACATGAGCAGAAATCTATGATCATGTCCCTCCTGATCCCTACAACTAATTGAACAGTTGGAAGTCTCATTCCATATTCCAATTTATTGATATAGATGATCTCAACACAAGACTCAGCATACCTGCAATTTGTCTACACTATGGGGAGGACAACAGGCAGCCTGGGACTGAGTATGATGGAATCCATGCCAGGGACTAATTAAGGCTTTAAAAATTCTCAGGGTTTGTTTTGTGGATACATATCTTTAGTTTTCTTTAAGTGACCAAATAGATATGAGCTTTCAGAGTTGGATTAAAGAGCTCTAAAGTACTGGTCTCTAATTTTTAGTATTCACACCACTAAGGAGATGAAAGATCACACACCATACCCCATTTCTAAATATATATTCATATAAACACAGAACTTTGCCCAAAATTTCAGGAATTTTAAGCACTTCCTGAGATTAATTCCTGGGCTCCTCTTTGAGAATTCTCTTGCTTCAAAACTCAATCTGTTTTATCTATATTTCTTTTTCTGATTTGCAAGTGAAATTAACATTCACTGCTCTCCACATCTCCCATGAGAATCAGAGATAAGCTTAAAAGTGCTGAATGAGTAGAGAAAAGGTACTACTAAAGGAATTTAGGATGAGAAGAAGGCCCAATCTTCAAAAGGGTGGAAAAATCATGCAAAGGGTCTTATGTCTCTCTAATGCTTCACTTTCTAAGTGAACAAATACTGCTGAATAAAATGAATTGTATTTTTGTTTGAAGACCTAAAACAACAACAGCTTTATTGAGATAGAAATACGGTGACCAACTTGTCCTGGTTTGCATAGGACTTTGTTGGTTTTAGACCAAATATCTTGTGCCCAATCAGTCCATGCAAACTGGGATGGTCCCATGTTCATTGCATTAAGCTGCACTTATTACCTTGTACAATCTGATGCTATTTGACATAAGTATACACTAATAAAACCATAACCACAATAGGATTATGAATATATCCACCATCTCCAGACATTTCCTCCTGATCCTCCTCATCCTACCTTCATTTCCAGGTAACCACTGATGTACTTTCTATCACTATAAACCAATTTGCATTAAAAATATATTTTTTAAAATAAAATTAGAATCATACAGTATTTTCTCTGGGTTCTTTTACTTGGCATGATTACTTTGAGATTCATCTGTATTTTCAAATGTATCAATAGTTCATTTATTTCTTTTGCTAATTACTATTCCATTATATGAAAATACCACATTTTGTTTATCATTTTACCTATTGAAAGACATTTGAGTTGTTTCCAGATTTAGTTTATCACAAATCAAACTACCATGCACATTCATGTACAAGTCTATGAATGATACTATAATTTCGTTTATCTTGGGTAAGTCCTGGGAATGCATGTTTAACTTTATAAGAAACTGTCAAACTTGTTTCCAAAGTCATTGTACAATTTCATATGCCCCCCTAGCTGAATATGATTCCAAGTCTTCTACATCTCATATTTGGTATGTTCAGTCTATTCAATTTAGTCTGCTAGTAGGTTTATGATATGACAATGTGGGTTTTTTAATTTATTAATTTGAGGTCCTGGGGCTAAGGATTGAACCCTGGACCTCGTATGTGGGAACACAGCACTCAACCACTGAGTCACATTGGCTCCCCTGAGTTGGTTTTTTTTGTTTTTTTGCTTGTTTGTTCTTAGGAAGCACTGATAATTGAACCTGGGAACTCTCATTTGGGAAGCAGGTGCTCAATTGCTTGAGCCACATTTCCTCCCCACAATGTGGTTATAATTTATATCTTCTTAGGGATTACTGCTGTTGAGCATCTTTCCATGTGCTTATTTACCTTTTATATATCTTCTTTAATGCACTATCCATTCAAATATTTGTGCACTTTTAATTAGATTATTTTATTATTATTGAGTTTTGAGAGTCCTTATTTATTCATATATGCTTTCTGTCAGTCTATGGTTTGTATTTTCTTGGCTTGTCTAGGACTTTCTTGGTTTTAGTACCAAAAATCTTGTACCCAGGAGATTTTCTGTCTGTGGTTTGTATTTTCATTACTTTCATAATGAATTTTAAAGAGCAAAATTTTAAATTTTGATGAAGATATATTCCTCATTTTGTTCTTTTATGGCTCATAATTGTGGTGTCGTCCAAGGGAACTTTGCTTAGCTCAAGATCCAAAAGATTTTCTCTTATGACTTTTTCTAGAAGTTCTAGGTGTTACTTTTAGTTTTAGGTTTTACATTTGGAGTTAAGTTTTCCATATGGATGGAAGTTGTTTTTTTTTGTGTGTATGTGTTTTTTTTTTTTTTTTTCATAGAAGAATCGAATTATTTCAGCACTCTTATCAAACAAATTCTCTTTGCACCCTTGTTGAAAATCAGCTGTCTGGATATCTAATCTAGATGCTTTTTATTTCTTTTTCTTGCCTGGTTGCACTGGCTGAACCCCAAATACAATTTTGAATAAAAGTGGGGAGAGAAGAAATCTTTGTCTTATTCCTAATGTTAGGTACAAAGCTTTTAGTCTTTCAGCATTAAGTTTAAATTTGCTGTAAGTTTTTTGTGTGGGTGACACTTATTAGTTTGAGTAAGTTGCCTTCTCTTCCTAGTTTTAAGAGAGTTGTTATCGGAATAGATGTAGGATTTTGTGAAATGCTTTTTCTGTATGTACTGATACACTCATTTGGTTTTTCTTTTTTAGTTTGTTAATATGCTGTAATACATTGAATGATTTATGAATGGTAACCCCCCCCCCAGTCATGTTGTATTTTCCTTTATGTTGCTGGATTTGATTTGCTAAAGATTTGGAATTTCTGCATCTATGTTATTCAGGAGTATTGGTTTGTTAATTTGATTTCTTATAATATCTTTATTTTGTTTTGATATTAGGATAAGGCTCACATCATAGAATGAATTGGCAACTATTTCCCCCTCTTCAGCTTTCTGGAAGATTTTATGTAGAATTGGTATTATTACTTCCATAATGTTTGTTAACATTTCAACAGTGAAATTATTTGACCTGGAATGTTCCTTGTTGGAAGATTTTTATAAAAAATTCTATTTATTTAATAGAATTAGGATTATTCAAGTTATCTATATTTTCTTGAATGAGTTTTAATAGTCTGTGCATTTCAAGTAATTTTCCCATTTCATCTAAGTTGCTGAATGTATTTGTATAAACTTTGTAACATTTACCTATTTTTACTTTTTTAAATTGACATTTCTTTGAGATAATTCTTGATTTACACATTGATACACAGAAATACAGAGGGATCTAATATAAACTTAACCAGTTTTCTCCAGTGGTAAGTGTGGTGGTTTGAAGCAATATTTACTTGAGAAAAACATGTTCTTAAATTTAATCCATTCTTGTGGATGTGGAATCATTGCAAGTATGACCTTTTGATAAGGCTACTTCAATTAAGGTGTGACCCCATCTCAATCTGAATGAGTCTTAATCCTTTTACTGGAGTCTTTTATAAGATAATGAAATGTAGGAGTAGATAATGAGAAAGGTATTGAGGCAAGAAACTGAAAATAGTGAAACTTAGAAGAGAAGGGAGAGACCAGCAGGTGCCTTTTCTTTAAAACAGATCCCAATTCTTCCAGCCTCTATGCATAACACTTACCAAAGTCATTTCCACATTTTTTGTTATTTGTAACACTCTAAACCCTGCACTGCTAAGCCTCTTGCCTGCCCAGGGAGACTGGACCTCTTCTCAACCCTGAGGAACATTACAGCCAAACTCCAGCATACACTGCCCAACCTCTACCTTGTTCTGAAGAATCTGCCTTCCAACCCCTGCCTGAAGAGATTAATCCTGTCTTACCAGATTAAAATGCAAAAGAATGCCCTGAGGTCAGTATCTTGCAAGGCATTTCTAATCCTTTTCCATATCCACTCCCACCACCACTCTTCTCTTTGAGACCTGTTACTAGAATAAAATCGCAACAAGCCCCCAAAGGCAAAATACAAAGTGTGACCCATGAGGAAATATGTTATGCTCTAAAAGAGCTACATGAGTTTTCCAACTTATATAGACAGAAATCAGAGGAATATGAGTGGAATGGGTACTAAGAGTGTGGGATAATGGTGGAAGGTATATAAAATTTGATGAGTTTGAATTTATTGATATGGGCACACTAAGCAGAAATTCTGGATTCAGTGCTATAGCTCAAGGGGATAGAAAGTGCTCTTACGAAAACTGACAAACAATAAACAAGAAAATTCTTCACCTCTCCATCTCTCTGTTTCCACTTCATTTTTTATATATATTAAAATATATTTTAAGAGATGCTTAGATGATGAATGCACAACTATGAGATTATACCAAATACTATTATTGTACACATTGAATGAATTGTATGCTTTATTAATATGTACAAATAAAATAGATTTGTTTTTTAAAAAATTCAATTATACATCAACAGATAAATTAATAAAAAAATATGGTATGTGCAAAAAAAAAAAAAAATAGAAAGTGCTCTTACAGTTTGTTCAGATGGCTGACTGAAAGAGACCAAAAGAAGGCCTAGCTTGTCTGATGTTAAGACCTGATTTGCCCTTTTATACAGTAGAAGAGGGAATTCAAAGGCTTGGAGAGATGGAATGCTAGAAAGTATTTATCATTTAAGACCTGCTTACCCACCCAAGGTATGTCCAGATAACACACCTTTAATAAGGAATGTGAGGAATAAATTTTTAAGACTAATTCCATCTTTCTTGTAGAGCTCTGTGGTTCCTCTTCTGTAGTCCAGATATTATTCTAGGGATTGCTAAAATGGATCTAGAATTCTTAAATATTATGGGGATGATCAGGTCTCAGGATGGTAATAGTGAAGTATCAGCAGCTTATCACCAAAGACAAGGTGGGTGTAGCTAGGCCACAATGAAAAGCAGACTCAAAGAAGCAATTAAAATATTTTGAGTCACATAGAATTATGGCATTGGCTAATAGATCATGGGGAACTTAGAAGTGAAATACATGGGCAGTCTACCAGATTCCTTCTGAGTCTGTAAAAGCAGAAGAGTTCTAGGTGGAGTGAACAAAACACTAACTTGAATTACAGACACAGAGAATCATGGTCCCTTAATTGGTTCCCAGACTTGAGACAGTTTACAGACCCAGAGCTCCTTGAATGTGGTGAGGGACAGGTCCTCTAGGAGGAAGGATCCTAATATGCTCCCCAAAGTTTATACTGTTATTCTTTCTCCCAGCTTTCCCCAAGAAGACCTATGGCCTTTTACCAGAATAATGTGCATTGGGGAAAAGGAAATGTTCAAACATTTTGGGGATTATTAAGCACTGGCTAAGAAGTGACATAAATTCCAGGGCACACAAAACATCACTGTGGTCCCCCATTCAGAGTAGCAGCTTATGGAGGTCAAGTGATTGATGGAGTTTTAGCTCAGGTCCACCTCATGTGTGTCCTGTGGGTCCCCATAACCATTCTGTGGTTATTTCCCCAGTTCCCAAATGCATAATTGGAATAGACATCCTCAGTAACTGGCATAATCCCACATTGAATCTTGGACATGTGGAATGAAGGCTATTATGTTGGGAAAGGCCAAATAAAAGCCACTAAAACTCTCCACTGCCTAGTGAAACAGTAAATCGAAAGCAAGATCAGGACAGCAACAAGATGATGTCATTTTTAATGGGCACTCACCATCTCTCTTGCAAAAAATAGCTAAGAAGGGGCAAGATCCTGCCTAAGTGAGCAGTTTTGGTAACCCACAGAGGAGGAGGCTACAGGGCAATGATCTAGAGGGAACTGGACAAAGAGATAAAAAGCTCAAGGGGAAAACCATGAGTTTTTCACCACAGTGGTTGGAAATGGCAGGTGGCTAAGCCCCACCCTGAAGCCTTCCCCGAGAGTAAGATGGTTCTGGTGAAGGGTAGAGAAGTGTTTCATTTCTGTGTGTTTAGTTACTCAGACCCCCATTGAAATTTAGGGAGCATACCAGCTGGCAATAGGTGGCCCTGGGAAGAGGGTGAGAGGCAAATCTGCTTAGGCATACTGATTTACCTAGCTAAAATGGGAAAGAGGAACTTAGGGTGGTAGAGGGTGGAATCAGGAAATTTCTATCTTATGCTTTCTGTTTTTGTTCTTACATTCAATTGACTAGTCCTGTGCTGAAAATAATAAAAATTCCAACTCCCATAATGGAGGCAGGCAGTAGGAAGCACTTAATAACCTTACAAAGGCCTATTTAAGGTCCCCTAGGAAGATGGAGAGGTCTGGAAGAGGGTTGAGAGTCATTTCTCTGTGGTGAGATTGGATATCAGACTCCCATTTGAATTTCAGAAGGGAACTCAACTTGACCAGGAGAAGTGAGGGACGATCTGATCACACAGCATATTGCATCCTGCTGTGGTGGGAGAAAAAGCAATGAAATTAGAAACGGGCCAGAGAGACATTCTTCTAGTCAGCAGGAATCTACCCAACAGCAAAAAGTAAATCCTTCCCTAGGGAAAGTGACTGGATAGCTCTCTAGATAACTGACCCAGTGAGAAAGTTTAGCTCAGTGAAGGCATCTCTGTTTTGGATATATGAGTTCCCTATTCAATTCCCAGCTCTTCTTAGAGTAGTGATCCACTGGATTATCAAACATCCAGCTGATACTTTAGGACAGGGCCACATAGACATTATTTTTCTATTAGCTTCTCTTGGTTCTCTTACTTTTCTTAAAAAAAAATTCTTTTTTAAAAATTTTAACTTACTTTACTAACTAAAACCAAATTTAAAACCTGCAGAGAGAAGGCTGCAGGATAATTGATTGAACACTGGCAGCCTGAGAATCTCCTAAGAGGGAAGGAGCTGAGAGGGAAGACTGTTTTCCCTACATTTTCATTTGATTGCTTGCATAAGTGTTTGCTTTTTGTCCCCCACCCTTTCTCCCCTGCCCATTTTTTATATTAGGTGCTACTGTCTTATTTATTGTTTGCTGTGCTCCCCCATCCATTGTTTCCCCTTTTTTGTAAACCAATTTTGTCTACTTATGCTATTTCTTTTCCTTCTTTCATCTTTCTATCTTATGCTTTCTGTTTTTGTTCTTATATTCTACCTTTTTCCTTAGTAATAAATTTTTCTTATTTTTTTATTTCTGTCTCCTCTAGTCTCTCTTTTCTTTCTTTTTTGTATTTTTTTTTTTGCTTATTGTCTTTTATCTTTTCCTCACTTTTGTCATTCTGGCCTTTTAAATCATTCTAGATGTTTTTCTCTAGTTGGTTTTTCATTTTGCTATATATACCCCATTTCTTTATTGTTATTCCCCTGCACTTCTTACATGAGTTCTTATTCATGTTCCTAGGTCTTAGACAGTTCCTCTTCTACATTTTACTCTTATTATTACTATTATCATTTTTCTCTTCTTAACTCTTTCCCTGGCCTTAATCGTTTTTCTTTCAAGGAAATACAGACAACAGCAAGGAAATAGAAAAAGAAGAACAAAGTGTCAAAGGAAACTTACCACACACAAAGAAACAGCAACTAAATAAAACCCTAGAGAAAGAGAGAAATTAATCAACTTAATAAACCCATAAAGATAAAGAGGTCTCTAAGCACAAACAAAAAATTATAAACTATACTAAGATACAGGAAGACATGGACCAGTCCAATAAACAAATAAAAACAGAAGGAGATGCAGAACATGTAACAACTAATCAGTGATGTCCAAACAAATATTATGAGCCTACATATGAAGTGCAGGAAGAGATTAAGGATATTAAGAAGACACTGGGAGAACATACTGAAGAAATTATAAACATACATATAAAGGTAACAGATATGAGGATGATGTAAGGCAAAATCCAAGAAATAAAAAAAGACACTGGAAGCACATAACAGCAGATTTGCATAGGCAGAGGAAAGAGTTAGTGATGTGGAAGACAGTACATCTGAAATCAAACAGATAATAGAAAAGATAGAACAAAGATAGAAAAAGTCCAGCAGGGATTTAGGGATATGAGCAACAACACAAAACACATTAAGATATGCATTATAGGCATCCCAGAGGGAGAAGAGAAGGGAAAGGGGAAAGAAGGATTGTTGGAGGAAATTATAGCTGAAAGCTCCCCAACCCTATTGAGGGAGATGTATGTACATGCCCAGGAAGTGCAGGGTATCCCAAACCATATAAATCAGAACAGGTATACTCCAAGACATATACATGTCAAACTGTCCAATGCTCAAGATAAAGAGAATACTGAAAGCTGCAAGAGAAAAGAGAAATATCAGATACAAGGGAAACTTAATTAGACTATATGCTGCTTTCTCATCTGAAACCATGGAGGCAAGAAGGCAGTGGTATGATCTAGTCAAGGTGCTAAAAGAAAGAAAAACTTCTAGTTAAGAATTCTCTATCCAGAAAAGCTGGCATTCAAAAAGATGGATAATTCAAAATATTCACAGATAAACAAAAATTAAGAGAGTATGCCAATAAGAAACCAGCCCTTCAAGAAATACTAAGAGAGTGCTGCAGGTTGAAAGGAAAAACAAGAGAGAAAGAGTTGGAGGAGAGTGTAAGAAAAAAAAAATTTAAAAAAGAGAAAGAGAAATAAAACCAATATATCACATACATAAACCAAAAAAAAAAAAAAAATGGCTAATGTAAGTAATTACTTAAGAGGAATAACACTGAATGTTAATGGATTAAACTCACCATTCAACAGACACAGATTGGCAAAATGGATGCACAAATATGAGCCATCTATATGGTGTCTACAAGAAACCCATCTTATACTCAGTGATTCAAGGAGACTGAAAGTGAATGACTGCAAAACATTTTTACAAGCAAACAAGAAATAATAAAGGGCAGGAGTAGCTATACTAATATCAGACAAAATAGACTTTAAGAGCAAAATTATTTTAAAAGACAAAGATGGACATTATATATTAGTAAAATGAGTAATCTCTCAAGAAGAAAGAAAAATCATAAACATTTATTCAACTAACCAGGGTACCTCATAATACACAAGGCAAACACTGGAAAAATATGTGGAGAAATAGATGCCTCTACAATTATAGTGGGGTGGTTAATACCCCATTATCACCATTACACAGAACATCTCAACAGAGAATCAATAAAGAAACAAAGACTTTGAAAAATACATTCATGTATCTGGACCTAATAGATATATACACAACACCACATCCAAATACAGCAGAATATAATTCCTTCTAGACAGCACATGGCTCCTTCTACAAGATAAACCACAAGCTAGGTCACAGAACAACATGCAAAGAATTAAGAAAGATCGAACTTATAAAAAGACATTTTTCTGACTACAATGGAATGAAGCTGGAAATCAGTAAAGGCCAGAGAACCAGATTAGACACAAAGATATGGAAGTTAAACAACACACTCTTAGACAAATAGTTCATCAAGGAGTAAATTACAAAAGAAATGAGTAAATACTTTGAAATGAATGAAAATTACAACATATCATATCAAAACCTATGGGATAAAGCAAAAGCTGTACAGAGAGGGAAATTCATAGCCATAAATTCATGTATCAAAAACTAGAAAGTGCTAAAATAGAAGACTTAACTGCACACCAGAGGAATTAAAAAAGAAGAGCAAAAACTAATCCCAAAGAAAGGAGAAAGAAGGAAATAACAAATATTTGAGCAGATCTAAGTGAAATAGAATATTAAAAAGTACTAGAAAAAATAAACAAAACCAAAAGCTGATTCTTCCAGAACATCAATAAAATTGAAAAATCCTTAGCAAGATTAACAAAGAAACAATGAGCGAACATGGAAACACACAAATTAAGAAACAAAGAAGGGGATATCACCACTGACTCCACAGAAATAAAGAGTAACATAAGAGAATGCTTTGAAAAAAGTACATGTCCACAAGAAGGATAATTTAGTGGGAATGGACAAATGCCTAGAAACACAGAAGCAGCCTACATTGATGAAAGAAGAAATTGATTAAGTCAACAGAACAATCACAAGTAACAAGATTGAATTAGTCATCAAAAACCTCCCAACTAGAAGAGCACAGGACCAGACATCTTCACAGCTGAATTCTACCAAACATTCCAGAAAGAACTTAAACCCATCCTTCTTAAACTCTTCAAAAAATAGATGTAGAAGGAACATTGTCTAACTCATTCTGTGATACCAAGTTTACCCTAATACCAAAGCCAAAGACACTACAAGGAAGGAAAGTTACTGACCAATCTCTCCAATGAACCTAGATGCTAAATTCCTAAAAAAAATACTTGCTATTCATACTCAACAACACATCAAATGAATTATACACCATGATAAAATGGTTTCATCCCTGGTATGACATAAGAAAATCAATCAATATAATATACCACATAAAAACATTGAAAGAAAAAAAACACATGATCATCTTTATAGATGCAGAAAAATGATTAGACAAAATACAGCACCCTTTCATGATAAAAACATTACAAAGGATAGGAATAGAAGGAAACTTCCTCCATATAATAAAGGGTATATATGAAAAAGTCACAGCTAACATCACATACAATGGTGAAATGCTAAAAGCTTTCCAAGACTGGGAACAAGACAGGATGGCCAATATCACTGCTCCTATTTAACATTGTGTTAGAAGTACTTACTCAAGTGCTTAGGCAAGGAAAAGATATAAAAGGCATCCAAATTGGAAAGGAAGAAGTAAAAATTTCACTATTTGCAGAAGACATGATCCTGTACATAAATGCCCTGAGAAATCTACAACAAAGTTTCCAGAGTCTATAAATGAGTTCAATAAAGTCACAGGTATTACATAAAGAAACAAAAATCAGTAGCATTTCTGTACACCAATAATGAGTAATATGAGGAGGAAATCATAGAAAAAGATGCCATTTACAATATTAACTAAAAGAATCAAATACCTAGGAATATATTTAACTAAAAATATAAATGACTTAGACACAGAAAACTTCACACCACTGTTAAAGAAAATCAAACATGACTTAAATAAATGGAAAAATATTTTCTGTTCGTGGATGGGAAGACTAAACATCATTAAGATATCTATCCTACACAAATTTATATACAGATTAAATGCAATCCCAACAAAAATCAACACAGCATTTTTTACCAAATTGGAAAACTAACTATGATATTTATTTCAAATGGCAATAGGCCACAAAGAGCCGAAGACACAATGAATAAGGAAAATGAAAATGGAGGAATCACACTACCTGACTTTAAACCATACTACAAAGCTACAGTGTTCAAAACTGCATGGTATTAACACAAAGATAGACATACCAAACAATGGAACCAAATTGAGTGTTTTGATACAAATTCTTGCATAAACAGTAATCTGATATTCAACAAGGCCACCAAGCCTTCTCAGTTGGGAGAGAATGGACTCTACCAGAAATGGTGATTGGAGAATTGGATATCCATATCCAAAAGAATGAGATAGGAACATCATCTCACACCTTTTTCAAAAATCAACTCAAGATGGATCAAAAATCTAAATATAAGAGCCAAAACCATAAAGACCTTGGAAGATAATGTAGGGAAGCATCTACAGGACCTTGCAATAAGAAATGTTTTCATGAACTTCACACCCAAAGCATGAGCATCAAAAGAAAAAACAGATAAGTGGGACCACCTCAAAATGAAAAGCTTTTGCACCTCAAAAGAGGCTGTCAAGAAAATGAAAAGACAGCTTACCCAAGGGAGAAAAAGTTTGGTAAACATATATCTGATAGAAGCCTAATATCTGGCATATATAAAGAAATCCTCTATTTCAAAAATAAAAAGCCAAACAACCCATTTAAAAAATGGGAAAGTGATTTGAACAGACACTTCTCCAAAGAAGAAATAGAAATGACTAAAAAGCACTTGAAAAGATGCTCAACATCACTAGCGATTACAGAAATGCAAATAAAAACAACAATTAGATATCATCTTACACCCATTGGACTGGAGGCCATTAAAAAAAACAGAGGACTTCAGGTGTTGGAGAAGATGTTGAAGAATGGGAACCCTCATCCACTGTTAGTGGGAATGTCAGATGATCCATCAATGGTGGAGGACAGTTTGGAAGTTCCTCAAAAAACTAACTATAGATCTGTCATATGATCCAGCAATTCCACTTATGAGTATATACTCAGAAGATTTGAAAGCAAGGACACAAACATATATGCATACCAAGGTTATAGCAGCATTATTCCCTATTGCCAAAAGTTGCAATCAACCAGAATGCCCACCAACAAATGAATGGATAAACAGAATGTAGTATATACATACAATGGAATATTACTCAGCTGTAAGCAGGAGTATAGTACTAACACTCAGGATAATATGGAGAATCTTGAGGACCTTTGCTGAATAAAGCAAGCCAGGCATTGAAGGACAAATAGTACATGACCGTGCTGAAATGAATTTAGCAAATCAAGCAGACTCAGAGAGCTAGAGCCTGGAATATCAGAAATATAAAGGGAGAAGAAGGTTGTTAGCCAACACCCATACAGGTGAAAACTATGATAAGGTGGAAGTGAGTAGTTGTGCAGTAAAGGGATATAACAGGGGTGTATTGATACTACTATATTGAGCTGTGCAAGCTGGACAGGGGTTTAGGGTGGATAGAATGGGTTGGAATGTCCATTGAACTGAAGGGAGAGATAGGGCATGGAGCTAATGAACACTGGGATTTTGCAGGTATGGGGTTGAAACTACAATGTTGAGAAAGCTGTTTTGACAATATGACAAGGAAGGGTTACTGGTTTAGGATGTTGGGTGGGGTGCATTCGGGACAGGGTTCAACTGGGGCAGTCTTCTAGAGAATGTGCAAGGGATCATTTTGTCATAGTGAGTTGTATCAGTGAGTGAAGACTCACAAAATGAGTGGGAAGGGGTTGGACTCCCATCCTGGGGAGGCCCGATATGTTCTCAGAAGGGTGGGCACCTCTTGAGGGCATGGGTGGTTCCTTAGAGGGGAGGTCAGACCAGTATATCAAGCCCTCGGTGATGTTGCAAATAACTATAAATCTTGTCCTTCAAGAATTGAAGCCTGATGGTTACCATGGACCCTGAGGGGAGGAGGAAGGAGAAATAGAAGAGAGGGTATTTAGGGGGCAATGGAAGTGTTCTACGTGATCTTGCTATGATGAATGGAAGTCATGTTAAATTTCATCAAAAATTTATGAAAGCGTATGGTCTAAAATGTAAACCGTAATGTAAACTATTGACCATTGTCAATAGCTATGTTTCAATATTTGTACATCAGTTGTAACAAGTGTACCATCCACATATAAAAATATTATTAATATGGGAAGGGGGGAAAGGGAGAGAATGTTGGGTATATGGGAGCCCCCTATATTCTGTATGTGACTTTACTGTGACCTAAAACTTCTTTGAAGACAAAATTCTAAAAAGTAAGGCATTGGGGAAGAAATGGAACAAATTACCACTGTACAACAGGAGAACAGATATTAGAGTGATGAAAGGAAAAACATCAAAAATTTAAAAATGTATATATATCTTTCAGCTTTTTATATCCCAATATTTAAATTTTATTTTAGTTTTTCTAAATTATTATTTATTTCATTTCTTATGTTTAAACATATCATTATTTCATTTCCCTATTAATTGAAATTAGTGATATTCTTGGCTTCATTTTTATAGAATGTTTGGACCACAGATTGGTTACAACTGTGGCAGGGGAAGATAATTGATATGGGGTGTCAGTAATGGGGGATACATGGGAGGAAGTTCACCTGGGCATACATATGAGGTATATAAAGGTATACAAATGTTCATGGGGCATTGTCACTGTAGGTAGAGATCCACACAATGACCCAAAGAATATTGAATTCCTATCCTGGGGAGCTCTGCCACATTATTTAATGGAATGGCAACAATCCCCCAAGTACGAGGGCAATGACTAGTGAAGAAGTATGATCCATTGATGGGCCCTTGATATTGATGACTATGCTTATGAGCCTTTGCTCCTGAAATTGCAACTTAGCTTAATTTTGTAGGGTGCTTAAGAATTACCTCCTGAGAGCTTCCATGTTGCTCAAATGTGGCCTTTCTCTACGCCAAACTCAGCAAATGAATGCATTACCTTTCCCACAGTGTGGGAAATGGCTCCCAGAGATGACCCTCCCTGGCACTGAGGGATTACTCCCAAGCAACAGCTGGTGATACAACTGGAGAAAGACCTTGAATAAAAGGGGGGAAAGGCAAAGATAATCAATTCATTTGACTAGGAGACTTCAAAGTGAGCCATGAGGTCATCAGAGAGGTAACACTTATTCATGTCTCAGCAGGATCGCATAGACTGCAAAAGTGTATACTATTCCAAATAGTGTGCCTTCTGAGGTTTCTGGAGACACCCAGGTCCTATGTCCATAGCAGATAGCTCTGGAGTTTGTTGCCTTGCAAGTGGGTCTTACTTTGGAGTTTGTGCTCCTGAGTGTGACAGAGTTGGACTCAGTTGTGTCTTCTCTACACATGCCTCTTCTGTCCCTTCTGTTTGAACCTATATTTGGTGATGGATTTTGTAGGTTTATGTCCAAGAGAGTTGAATCTCTGGACTGTCCATATGCCAGCTGGGCCCTGAGACTCAGCAGAGTTGCAACACCTACTCTCTAGTTCATTAGACTCACCCAGTACAACTAATGAGGTGAGGATAGAAAACCTCCACACCAAGGAACTGAGAAAGTCTACAACTGAAATCAAGAGAGTCCCATCCATCACCCATATGGGATCAAAACCTCCTCTCAATTAGATATAGAGAAGACATCACCATTCCAGAATTCTCAGGGTTGGGGAATAAAATATGAACTAGAATGGACTTATTGGTACTCTACTATAGACTTAATGGGTTTATAGCAATGGAAGAAATGATATCATTGCTGTGGAGACAGTGGCCAGTGGAGGTGCTGAAGGCAGGGAAGGGAAAAAGAGGTGTAATGTGGGGGCATTTTGGGGACTTGGATTTGTCCTGAATGACATTGCATTGACAGATACAGGCCATTATGTACCCTGCCATAACCTATAGAATTGAGTGGGAGAGAGTGTAAGCTACAATGTAAACTATAATCCATGCTTAGTGGCAATGGTCCAAAATGTGTTAACTGCAATGACTGTACCACACTAATGAAAGAAGTTATTAATGTTGGGAAAAGTGGGAGAGGAGTGGGGAGTTGGACATATGGGAATTCCTTCTATTTTATTATGTAACATATTATGTAATCTAAGTATCTTTTAAAAATAAATAAAAATATTTTTTATAAAAAGCCATACCAGATTCCTGGAAGGACTGCAGAGATTAGTGCCCCCATCAAGGATCTGAAGGATGCATGGGTGGTGATTTCTACCATATCCCCATTCAACTTCCCTATTTGACCTGTGCAGAAAACAGATTGTTCTTGGAAGGTGACAATAGACTATTATAAGCTTAACCAGGCGGTGACTTCAATTGCACCTGCTGTCCAAAATGTGGTATTATTGCTTGAGGAAGTCAACACATTCCCTGGAATCTGGTATGAAGCTATTGATCTTGCAAATGTTTTTTTCTCAATTGCCATTAAGAAGGACCACCCAAACCAGTTTACTCTCAGTTGGCAAGGCCAATAATATACCAGCACTGTCCTGCATCAAGGGTATATCAACTCTCCAGCTCTATGTCATACTATTGTCCTCAGGGAATTTGATCTCCTCTCCCTCCCACAAGACATCACAATGTTCAATTATATTGATGATATGTTTATAGGACTTAGTTAGCAAGAAGTAGCAAAGATTCTAGATATATTGGTAAGGCATTTGCATGAGAGAGGATAGAAGATAAATCCAAGAACAATACAAATTCCACCTCAGTGAAATTTATAGGTTTCCAGTTGTGTGGGACATGTTGAGATATCTCTTCTAAAGTGAAGGAAAAGCTGTTGCACCCAGCCCCTCCTACAACCAAAAAGGAGGCACAACACTTAGTTGGACTCTTTGGATTTTGGAAACAACACATTTCTCATTTGGGTGGGCTACTTCAACCCATTTTCAGAGTGACCAGAGAATCTGCTAGTTTTGATTGGGGATGAAAACAAGAGAAGGCACTGTAATAGATCCAGGCTGCTGTGCAAACTCCACTACCACTTGGGCCGTATGATCCAGCAGACCCAATGGTGCTGGAAGCTTCAGTAGCAAATAGAGATGCTGACTGGAGCCTTTGGCAGGTCCCTATAGGGGAATCACAATGCAGACCCATAGGATTTTGAAGCAAAGCCCTGCCATCCACTGCAGATTACTACTTTCCTTTTGAGAAACAGCTTTTGGCCTTCTCCTGGGTCTTGGTAGAGACTGAATGCTGAACAATGGGCCATCAAGTTACCATGAGAACTAAATTGTCTATCATGAACTTGGTATTGTATGACCAATTGTAAGGTTGGATGTGCACAGCAGCACTCTATAATAAAGTGTAAGTGGTATATTCAAGATAAGGCTTGAGTGGTCCTGAAGGCATAAGTAAATTACATGAGGAAATGGCCAAAATGGCCATGGTCACCACCCCTGCCATTTTACCTTCTCTTTTCAAGTACACATCTTTGGCCTTTTGGGGATTTCCTTACAATCAGTTGACTGAGAAAGAGAAAACTCAGGCCTAGTTTACAGATGTTTCTACATGATATGCAGGTACCACCTGCAAGTGGACAGCTGCAGAGCTGCAACCGTTTTCTGGGACATAACTAAAAGACAGCGGTGAGGGCAAGTTCTCCCAGTGGACAAAACGTCAAGCAGTGCACCTGGTTGTTCATTTTGCCTGAAAGAAGAAATTGCCAGAGGTGCATTTTTACACTGATTCATGGGCTGTTGCCAATGGTTTATTTGGATTGTCAAAGAATTAGAAGGAATATGATTGGAAAATTGATGACAAAGAGGTCTGGGGAAAAGTTGTGTGGGTAGACATTTCTGAGTGGGCAAAATACATGAAAATATTTGAGTCTCACATGAATGCTTACCAGAGGGTAACTTCAGCAGAACAATTTTTAATAACCAAGTGGATAAGATGACCCACTCTGTCTAACACTTACCCTCTTTTCCTAGCCACTCCTATCATTCATGGGCTTATGAACAAAGTGGCCATGGAGGTAGGGGTGGAAGTTATGCATGGGCTCAGCAACATGGACATCCCCTCACCAAGGATGACTTGGCTACAGCCACTGCTGAGTGCCCAAGCTGCCAGCAGCAGAGTCTCACACTCAGCCCCAAATATGGAACCATTCATGAGGTGATCAGCCTACTACCTCCTGGTAGGTTGATTACATTGGACCACTTCTGTCATGGAAAGGGAAGTGATTTTTCTTAAGTGGAATAGACACATACTCTGGATATGGGTTTGCTTTCCCTGCACACAATGCTTTTTTCAAAACTACCATCCTTGGACTTACTGAATATCTTATCCACTGTCATGGCATTCCACACAGCATGGCTTCAGATCAAAGAACCCATTTCATAGTAAATGACATGCAGGAATGTGTACATGCTCATAGAATTCACTGGTCTTACTGTGTTCCCCATTATCCTGAATCAACTTGATTCATAAAATGATGGAATGGCCTTTTGAAGAGTCATTGATGGTGTCAACTAGGTGGTAATACCTTGCATGGCTGGGACAATGTTCTCCAGGGGCTGTGTATGCTTTAAATCAGTGTCCACTCTATGTTGCTGTTTCTCCCACAGCCAGTATACATGGGCCCAGGAATCAGGGGGTGGAAATGAGTGTGCCATCTACTAGTGATCCACTAGTAAGATTTTTCTTCCTGTCCCTGAAACCTTAAGCTCTGCTGGTCTACAGGTCTTAGTTCCAAAAGGAGGAGTACTTCCACCAGGGAACACAACAATGATTCATTGTACTGAAAGGTAAGACTGCTGCCTGGATACTTTGGGCTCCTTTCACCTTTGAATCAACAGGCAAAAAAGGGAATTACAGTACTGGTTGTCATTATAGATCCTGACTATCAAGGAGAAATAGGACTGTCTCTACATAATGGGGGTAAAGCAGAGTTTACCTGGAATACAGGAGATCCTCTAAGGTATCTCTTAGTACTGCCATGCCCTGTGATTAAAGTCAATGGATAATTGCAACAACCCAATCAAAGCAGGACTAACAGTGGACCAAAATCTTTAGGAATGAAAGTTTGGGTCACCCCACCAGGCAACAAACCACAGCCAACTGAAGTGCTTGCTGAGTGTAGTGGGAACATGGAATGGGTAGTGGAAGAAGTCAGTGATAAATAGGAACTTTAACCATGTGACTAGTTACAGAATTGAGGACTGTAATGATCATGAATATTTTTTCCTTGTTTTGAGTAAGATTTATATATATATAAAATGAATTTCTTTGTTTTCTTCCCTAAACTCTCCCTTATCATATGTCAATTTGTGTTAGTTTCATGTCATAATATTTAAGGATATCAAGTTTAAGAGTGAATATTACCCATGGACTTGCACACTATTTTGTAGGGAATTAAGGTATTTCTGATTGTACACAGAGCAGTTGAATACTCTTAGGCAGAAATATATATAAGTGTAGCAGTTTGACATTTTTTTGAATTCAAAAAATAAATATTGGATTATATTTGTCAACTGGTCTTTTCCTCTGGGCATATTATATTGTATTGGATTCAGAGGTTTTAGTTTTACTTGATTAAATTATAATTAAGGCTTTGATTGGGCCATGTGAGTAGGACATTGAGTTCTCATCCCCTTGGTGAGGAGGGACTCAAAGAGAAAACTACATGGCAGAGCAGAGGAGTTCGTTGGGGTTTTCAGCTGGAGCCTGAGAAGTAAGCACAAAGAGGAACAGAGCAGCTGATCCTGGAGACAATCAACCCCTGAGATCTGGTTGCCTGATCTGTCTATAGCTGGCCTTATGGAGCTAGCAGGGCAGATGATCCAGATAAAAACAAGCCCTGGGAAGAGAGGAATCCAGGAAGCTTGACCTCTTGGTAGAAGTCAGCAGCCATTTTGATCCAACACATGGCAATAGACTTTGGTGAAGGAAGTAACTTATGCTTTATGGCCTGGTAACTATAAGCTTCTACCCCAAATAAATAACCTTTATAAAGTCAACAGATTTCTGTTATTTTGTATCAGTACCCCTTTGGCTGACTAATACAATATGCATGTCTGTTATTATTTTTATTTAGAGACTAAATATGGTTTAAAGTGATGTGTATGGTTGCCAAGTTGACAAGGGGTGCACTGTAACATTTAGGCTAATGTGTCAACCTGGCCAGGTAATTGTGCCCAGTTGTTTGGTCAAGCAAGCACTGGGATATTTGTAATACAAGGACAGTTATGTACTTTAGTCATCAGTGAGTTTATTGTATAGATGGCTGATTACATCTGCAATCAACCAGGAAGATTACTGTCAGCAATGTGATGTTTTATCCAATCAGTTGAATGCCTCAAAAAGGGAAGTGATTTCAGTACTTAGAAAGAAATTTCTAGCCCATCTTTGGACAGCTGCCTCCTGGGACCTTCATCAGATCTTTATTGGAGCCACTGGTTTGTAGCCTGCCTGCAGAATCTGGACTTATGCATTCCATGGTCACATGAGAGGATTTTATAAAATCTCATACTATATACAGATATCTCCTGTTGATTCTGTTTTCCTAGAGAACCCTGACTAATACAGCTTCTCCTTGCAGCTTACAGCAAAATGCTAGACAAAAGAGATAAGCCAAGGACTGAATTGTAATGCACAAAGAAATCAGAAACTGATTCTGGAAATTCCAAGCCTCTGGAAATCAAGCCCCTAGATGATAGTGTCCCATCTTAGAAATTAGCTAAAGTTGAAACTTGTAAGCTAGGATTGAAAATGCAGTTATCTAGGAAAGACTTGTGGAAAATTTTACTGCCTTATGGCTTGGACCCCTGTTTCTTTCTTGCTAAACCTATACTTTTTTGAGAGAGCTGTATGAACAAAATCATTGTCTGCCTGGACTAAAGGAGACATGTGGGGAGAGATGGAAGGGACCATGTCCCTAAGAGGAAAACCATGGAAGCTGTTGTCTGGAATTACTACATCTCCTTGGGCTTAGAGTGGAACTTCACGCATGTGTATAGAAAGGGTGAATTTGCCTAAGCAGTTGAAGGTTGTGGATGTTCCAGCCTGCTTTTGAGAGAGTTTTGCCAGTCCAGGCTACAGAGATGGTGGGGCCCATTCCCCAAAGGTTGGGGAGAATGAGGTCAACCCTCCAGTGCTCTGAGAGGGGTGGCCCTGTTCTGCATAAGTTAGGGAGAATGAGTTCAACACCCAATAGATTTGAGAGGGTTGGTACTGTCCCCAATAGATTGGGGAAAGGCAAGTTGCCAACCTACTATTCTGAGAGGGTTGGGCCTGTACACAAGAAATTAGTGTTGCCACCACCTCAATGTACTAAGGGGGTTGAGACTGTACCCCAGAGATTGGGTAAAGTGTGGCCATTACTCCAATGTTCTTGGAAGGTGTGGCCTAGATTTTGATTGACACCTAGATGCTTCATGAGGGTTAGAGCCAAGAAAATGGCCATTGGGCAAGCCTGTCATAATGGTGGGCCCCAGGGAGGTCCAAGGAGAAGAAACTATCATGAAGAATGACTTTTAGACTTTGAAATCTAATGGAGTTTGCTATGCAGGTTTTCAGAACTGTAGGGGACTCGTGACTCAAGTTGCCTTCCTTAATTCTCCTCATGGTAATGAGAAGGTTTATCCTTTGTCTGTGCCTATGTATATTGTAAAGAGAAAAATTGTTTTGTGGGTTTCACAGGTCTACCACCAGAAGGGAATTTGCCCCAAGACACACTGTGTTGCTTTAAATGATTGTGATGTGATTTTGTAAAAATAACACTGTTACTGATGTAATGTTTTTTTAAATATTGTAATTTCTGTTTTTGGAATTCAGAGGATAGAGTGTGACAGTTTAATATTATTAATTCCAAAAGGAGACATCTGTTATGTGGGTAAACTGGTCTGTTCCTCTGGGCATGATACCCTTTGATTGATTTATATTTAAAGGCTTTATATTTACATGATTAAATCAAGATTAGGGCTTTGATTTGACCACATCTTTAGGGCATGCAGGATTGAGTCCCCACCCACTTTGTGGATTATATAAATGGACACTCAATCACGAAGACACAAGGAGATATACACAGAGGAATTGAGAGAGCTCCATAGACATGAAAGAGGAGAGTATTTGTCAGCTTTGTTCTGTGGCCCTGGGAAACAGATGAGCTAATCACCTGAGAGATCACAGCTGGCCCTTTGAAAAGACATGAGCAGCTGAGCCCAGAAAGAAATGTGCCCTCCAGCCTACAGTTGAGATTGGAAGAGCCTGGCTATGGAGCCTTAAGAGGAAAGAGGAAGGGCTGAACCCTTACAGATATCAGCAGCCATCTTGCTTCAACACGTGGTAAGAGACATGTGGTGAGAAAATATCTCTTATAGTACCTTGAGCTGGTCTCTTTAGGGCCTAGTAACTATAAGCTTCTACTCCAAATAAATACTGTTTACAAAATCCAACAGATCTCTGGTACTTTGTATCAGTACCCCTTTGGCTGACTAATGCATGTATGTAGTGGTAACTCATTGTGGTTTAAATTTACATTTCCCTGATGGGTAATGATGTTGATTATCTTTTTATGTGCTTACTTACCAACTCTCTATATTCCTTGGTGAAATATTTGTCATAACTTTTGCCCATTTTTAAAAAGAATTTATTGATGTTTTACTGCTGAGTTTTGTGTGTTCTTAATATATTTTAGATGCTCTCACTTTGATATGTAGTTTGTCAATATTTCTTCCAGTCTGTAGCTTGTCTTTTCACTTTCTTCACATGGGATTTTGCAAAGTAAAAGGTTTTAACTTTGATGAAGTCTAATGTATGAATTTCCCTTTTCTGAATTGTGCTCTCTTTGTCAAGTCTAAGAACACTTCACTTGCACTTCAATCCTGAAGATCCTCCTGTTTATTTTGGATAGGTTTTTCTGTTCTTCATTTTATTTATAAGTATGTGATGCATTTTGAGTTGATTTTTGCATTAGGCATGAGGGATTTTTGTTTGTTTTGCCTATGGTGTCCAATTGCTTCAGCACAATTTGTTCAAACTCCTATCCTTCCCCCACTGAATTGCTTTTGTTCTTTTGTAAAAAACACAAGTTGAACATACTTGTTTGGGTCTGATTCTGGATTCTTTGTTATGTTCTATCTCTCTCTGCCAATACCACACTGTCTTGATAACTGTAGTATACTAAGTATGATTTCTCTCTCTTTATTCTTCTTTTTCAAGATTTTTTTAGCTGTCCTAGTGGGTGCCTTTTCATATAAATTT
>JAKSZT010038682.1:4971201-4990715 GCA_026826555.1 Tolypeutes matacus
TTTTTTTTTTTTTTATTGTGGGTAAAAATCAAATTTTAACAATGCATACCAATATTTGTAAAATGATATATAAATATATATGCATATATGTGTATTTGTTTACATAAATGTTATTTTTATGTGTATATATATATTCTAAAAGGTGCTTAGATTACCTAAATATTACACAGAAATTACAGGGATTCCCATGTTCCCCACCTCCCACACTTCCCACAACATCCCACACAAACATCCTTCATCAGTGTGGCACATCACCTGCAATGGATATAGGCATCCTGGGACATTGCCATCAAGCATAGACCACAGTTCACATTGTAGACCATGTTCTCTCCCAAACGGTTCTGAATGGTATATGCTGATTTAAAATAGCCTACATCCATCACCAAAATGGCACTCAGGACAACCCTCAAGTCCCAAAAAGGCCCCTGTATTTTCAACTGCACTTGTGCTTCCTGCCCTGAAAATGTCCAGTGGCCACCAGCTCCACCTCACTGTTATAATTTCTTCCATTGCTAGAATCACAATATGTGTACAACAGAATGCCACTAAATCCACTCTAGTCCATAGTTCTTCCCCCAAACTTGAGGGGACTGGGATGGTGATTTCCTCTCCACCTACAAGTGATAGAGGGCTTCTATCCCATGGATACGGTGGATGGGATTATCCTTTCTGCAGCTGCAGGCTTTCTCCATTCCCTGGGATGGCCATTACCCATCATCGTCTCCTCGCCAGGTGACTTTGATGAGTACATTGAGCTGTAGGGTAGGTGTTGCAGCTCCACTGAGATTCCAGGCACAGCTGGGACATGGGCAGACCAAAGGCTCCAGTCTCTGGAAGTACACCTACAAACTCCAGCATTACATATAGGTTTGAATAGAAGGGACTGATGGACCATGTGCAGGGAGGACTTATTTGAGTCCAACTCTGTCACTCTCAGGAGCACAGATTTCAAAGTAGAGCCCACTGATAAAGCATCAGTCTCTGGGGCTATCCCCCCTTATATAGGTCCTGGGTGTCTCCAGAGCCCTCAGGAGCCCCTCTTTGTGGGGTGCTATCCACTTTGGTGTTCTATGAGATCCTACTGAGGTGTGAATAAGCATTACCTCTGGGATGAAATCCCGACTCTCTTTGAAGTCTCTTAGCCACATGAACTCATTTCTCTTTACCTTTTCTCCCTTTTATTCAAGGTCTTCTTCCAGTTTTGTTGCTAGTTGGCAATTGGTATTAATCCCTCATTGCCAGGGAGGCTCATGCCCTGGAGTCATGTCCCACATTGGGGGGGAGGTAATGCATTCATATTCTGAGTTTGGCTTAGAGAGAGGCCACATTTGAGCAACAAGGAGGATCTCAGCTGGCAACCCTTAGGCACCCCATAACAATAGGCTAAGTTTCAATTACAAGAGCAATGACTCATAAGGCTAGTCATCAATAACAAGAACTCATCAGTTGTCCATCCTCTTTTGCCAGACACTGCCCCTTCACTCAGGGGACTGTTGCTGCTCCGTTGGAGAATGTGGCAGAGCTCTCCAGGCTGGGAATTCAGATTCCCTCATTTATTGAGTGATTGTCTACCCACCATGACCATGCCCCATCCCTCAATCATTTGAACAATTTTATATATCTTTCATGTATATTCAGGTGAACTTACTCCCATGACTCCTCCATCCCAGACATCCCCAACCAGTGATCATCTGCAACCCCCATTGTAACTCTCTGTGATCCAAACATTCCCTGAAGATGAAGCCCATATAATAACCAAATACAATTAATAGGAAAATGAAATAATAATCATAAGCTTAAATACAAGAGATAAAATACAAGGAAACTCAGAATTAAAGAAGTAAAAATAAAATATAATTAACAGATTGGGATATTCAAAAAAAGAAAATGGGAAAAAACAGAAGAA
This sequence comes from Tolypeutes matacus, assembly GCA_026826555.1. Taxonomy (NCBI): domain Eukaryota; kingdom Metazoa; phylum Chordata; class Mammalia; order Cingulata; family Chlamyphoridae; genus Tolypeutes; species Tolypeutes matacus. Next base: position 4,973,108 of record JAKSZT010038682.1, read on the forward strand.
AAAATTGTTTTTTAATTTTTTATTTATAGTTTTATTTTTTTATTTTTATTTTAAAGTATTATTATTATTATTTTTATTTTTATTTTTTCTCCTTTTATCACTGCATTATCAGATGTCCAGTGTGTACCGTGACACCGTCCCCTTCTTATTCCCCAGGGTATCCCAAATTTTCATTTAATTTTCAAAGAAGTTTTAGGTCACAGCCAAGTCACACATGGAATACTAGAGATTCCCATATACCCAACCTCCCTCCCCTAAGCCAGGCATTGAAGGATGAACAATTTATGACCTCACTGATTTGAATTGAGGAAAGATAACTGTCTCTGAGAACCACTGTCTGAAAGATAGGTTAATAAGGGAGAGAGAGAGAAGGGTAGGTTGTGAGACATTACCAATATAGACATAATATATGGTAAAGTGATAGAATATAGTTGCATATTGAAGGATAGAACAGATGGCTGTGAGCCATCATCCATTTGACATAATCTATGGTAAAGGGATAGAGTATAGTTGCATATTGAAGGATAGAACAGATGGTTAGTGATATTACTGGGTTTGGTGGGGCAGGATTGACAAGGAGGTAGATTAGGAAGGGCAGTTTGGAATACCCAGGGCATGTAATTATGAATCTTGTCATTCCATGAGTCAAGACAGGGGAGTGTCATATGCCTCACGGGGATGAGGAAGAAGGAATAGTTAAGATCAAATGGGGTATTTAATGGACATGGAAAAGGTTTTTCGTTACCTTACAGTAATGGACACAGGGCATGGTAAATATCATCAAAAGTTATTAAACTACTTCTTCTTTAATATGGATTTTTTTTTTAATGGGAGTTTTTAATTTCTTGATTCTTCTCCAAACTTTAACCCCATTTTCTGTCTTTAAGGGTTTTGCTGTTTCCATTTAAGTACACAATAGGGTAAAATCTTTGTATGAGTGTTGAACACTTAATTTAACAAACACCTTAACTGTTACAGATATTAAAATTTAAATAATAAAAAGCCTAGCAATAAATACTTAGGAATATGTGATATATGTATAAGTGCATTTTATATTGTCTTATATATACTAGCATAAAAAATGTTATGCTCAGTTTAGTTTCATGCTTTTCTAGATTTGAGTCTTACCCTACCCAAGAAGTTAGTTCTGTTCCAGAGACTCCTGAGTTATATGTATTTAGACACAGAAAAGAGCAGGAGATCAAATTTCTGTTCTCAAGTAATATAATATGAATTCAACTGAAATTTGAGTTCAACAAAAGTTTGAGAAGCTAAATGCAAAAAAAAATCTATGGAATTGTCAAATATAACTGATACTCAAGTTTCTCTGTGCAAGGACATTATAAGACATTGTGGCTGCAAATCTATGAAAAAATAATAATAAAAGATAACATAAAAATGCTCTAAGCCAGAGGCAAAGGGAATTCTGGTAGAAGCACTAATGAAGAAACTAGGAAAACCAGGTAAAAGTCTGGAGACAGCTTTATTGAAGAGTAGCATTTAAATAGATGCACACATGTAGCAGTGGTCTTTCTGTGCTGAAGAGCAAAATTGGTAACTCATGAAATTATCTAAATATTCAAGGCTGAATAAGTGAATATGGCTGCAGTAAAGAGTGCATTGAAGATGAGTGTTGGACATAGGGTTGAAAAGATTCCTTAAGGCCATATTATTCAGCAGGATATCTCAAATCATGTAAAGCTTGTTAAAATCCATATGCTCAGCCCTCTTCCCCACAGAGTTTGATTCATGAAGTCTAGGATTGTACCCAGGAATCTGGATAATTATTTTATGATCAGTCAATATGCTAACCCTGTTAAATAGGAGCTTCTGCATGGACATCAAGTAGTTCATAGCTGCTACCCTCTCTCTCCATTGTAGCATAGTTCACCTTAGTAGAAAGCTGAAAAGACAGGAGTAACATACTTTATTTTTTGTCATTGAAAATTGAAATCCATATTACAGTTTTTCATAAATGCACTAGCAGTAGGTAGGAGATTAATACAGAATCTGGATATTTTAAGGCATAGTAGCATCCCCTTTACTGTCTGTCCATTAGCCTTTTCACCAGCATATTCTTTAAAGCTGCCAGCACCTCCTTGTTCCTCAGGATATAGATGAGGGGGTTCAGCATGGTAGTGAAGATAATATCAAACAAAAAGAGATGATGTTCTACATCTCAGGGAGGAAGGAACCTGGAGTCATGCAGATAATAATGGCTGGAGCAAAGTAGAGGCTCACCACTCAAAGCTGAGAACAACAGGTGGCCAGAGCTTTGTTCTTGCCCTCAGGAGAGTTCATGATGAGGACAGCAAGGAAGATGAGGGTGCAGTAGGTCAGGATGAGTCCAAAAGGGATGAGAAGGAAATCTGTACCTGAAACCACTACCACCTTCTCATAGGTTGAGGTGTCCTCCCAAGAGAGTTTAGAAGGGCCATAACTTCACAGAAGAAATGATGAATTTTCCTGGATCCACAATTAGAGAAATGAATAGCATAAATTGTGTTCATTAGGGACATGAGAATATCCCCAGCCCATGACCCAGCAGCCATTTGCACACAAACTGTGGGGGCCATGATTATCTGATATCTGAGGGGTCTACAGATGGACAAGTAATGGTCAATGGCAATGAGGGCTAGTAGAACACACTCAGCCACTCCTAGCATCAAATAAAGAAGGGTTTGGACACCAGAGCTGATGTGAGCTCTATGTTTTGAGAAGTTGGTGGCCATTTTGGGGAAAGTGGTGGAGATGAGTGTCAGGTCCAAGAGGGAGAGTTGGCTGAACAGGAAGAACATGGGGTTGTGGAGGTGAGCATTATCCCAAATCAACAGGGCCAAGGTGGAGTTTTCAATGATGGCAACCAAGAGTATCAGGAGGACAATAATCATGAGGAAGCCATGATGCTGGGAGCCAGAGAAGAGGCCCAAGGGAATGAATTCTGAATTGACGGATCTATTTCCTTGCATCATGTCTTAGTCTACTTGCTTGATCTGGAAGATCTTATGAGAAAAACACACAGTGAGATCTCAGTTATCATTGATTTGAACCCATTAGTTTGAAATGTTAATATTTACTGAGCAAATCCAAATAAAGTGTAATGTATTTTGAATGGGGGAAAGATTCATAGTCTGGGACCCATTGTTATTTAACATTCAACAATCCACCTGAAGCATAATCAACAGAAATGAAGAATATTGGTTTTGGTCACCATTAAACTATGTTTATTTCCAAAATGTTGCTATCATTCCTTCTGGATTGGAACTATAATTTTTAGTCAATATGAAAATCTCTGTACATCATGGGTGTGTGGTATCCAGAGAACATCCAGAAATGTTCCAATATAAACATGGTTATGATGCACAATCACTTAAGGAACTTTGAATCTCTGCATATTTCTTGCTTCTACATTCACCATTTACATCTAGTTTATCCTTAGGGGACTCATAGATTGCTAAGCAGGTGGCATGATCAGCCATGGGTGGGAGTTTTTATGACTCTAACTTATGGGACTGGCCAAGAATGGCTTGAAAGTGACTTGAACTGGCTTTCATGGTCTTACCTGATACATCAATGTAGACCAATTTTAATTATATTAGACGTTTGGAATTCCAGTATTAGATTTTGAGAAAGTGACATCAAGTTGCAATTGTTCCTACAAAAGTTACTTTCTTTTTTCTCTCTTTCACTCTGTATCATGTTACTTTCTCCCAAGCCAGAAATAGGCCTAGTTGAGCAAATCCTTCTATAACACTGTACCATCTCATAAAAAATTTTGACTTTTTTCCTCTGGTTTTGTCCTTTTGTGTCATATCCTTATGGATTAGGATCAGATAAGCAAAAATTAGGATAAGGAGTTATAGACAAAATAGGTTTTTTAAAAATATATACTTTTTAATTTTTTTAAAGATACTTAGATTACATAACTGTTATATAAAAAATATAGGGGATTCCCATATGCCCTGCTCCCTACCCCTCCCACATTAATATCCTTCATTAGTGTGGTACATTTGTTACAATTGATGAACACATTTTGTAGCACTGCCACTAAGCATGGGTTATAGTTTTCATTGTAGTTTACACTCTCAATTTTGTTAGTTATAACAAGTTAAATGTACAGTGAAAGCTGTGAACATTCAAAACTACATGCATGTCATCATACTGGACTCCCATACATTACCTCACCACTTACACCTTTCATTGTTGTGAGACATTGTTACAAACTATGAACTAGCTATAGCCCATATCTTATATTTGGTGTATTTTTCCTCCAACTCACCTGATTATAAGCACCCTTTATTAGCATTATATATTTGTTATAGTTCATGAGAGAATGTTTTCATATTTTTTCTCTTAACCAGAATCCTTCATTTACCCCTGGATTTTCTATGTAATATAGTCACATGCTTTGCATAATTCAGTGGCTCTCATTTTCATCACACAGTTATGCTGTTATCACCTTAGTCAATTTTAGAACATTATCATTACTACAAAGATAAAAACCCCATATCCCCTTATATACCTCATTTTTTGCCCCTTAGAATTGATATATCTTCTATGCTTTTGCTGCAAACATATTACAATATTAATGTTAACTATCATCCACAAGTTACATTTATTGTAATTTTCCCATGTACCACCATATTCTTACTCTTTGTAAAAGGAGAACTTTTTTTTTTTTTTGAGTTATTGCAGGCCAGAGATTGAACCGGAACCTCGTTTGTGGGAAGCCAGTGCTCAACCACTGAAACACATCAGCTCCCCTAAGTCATTTACTTTTTTCAGTTTGTTTTGCTTTATTTATTTATTTATTTATTTTGATTTTGGTATTAGGGTTATGTTGGCATAGTAGAATGAGTTAGTCAATATTCCTTCTACTTATATTTTTTGGAAGAGCTTAAGCAGCATTGATGTTTGCTCTTTCCAGAATGTATGGTAGAATTAAGCTGTGAAGCCATCTGGTCCTGGGCTCTTCTTAGTTGGAAGGTTTTTGATGACTGAGTCTATCTCTTAATTTGTAATTGGACTGTTGAGTTCATCAATTTCTTCTTTCATCAATGTGGACTGTTTGTGAGATTCTAGAAACTTGTCTATTTCCTCTAAATTATCATTCTTTTTGGCATGTAATTTTCCAAAGTATCCTCTTATGTTACTCTTTTTTTCTGTGGGGTCAGTAGTGAGATCCCCTTACTCATTCCTTATTTTGTGTATTTCCATCTGTTCTCTCTTTTTCTTTGTTAGTCTGGCTAAGGGTTTGCCAATTTTATTGAACTTCTTGAAGAACTGGCTTTTGGTTTTGTTTATTTTTTTCTAGTGCTTTCTTTTTCTCTATTTCATTTAGTTCTGCTCTAATCTTTGATATTTCCTTCTTTCTACTTCCTTTAGGTTTAGTTTGTTGTTGTTTTTCCAATTCCTCCAAGTGTGCAGTTGGTCTTTAATTCTAGCTCTTTCTTCTTTTTTAATATATGTATTTATGGCTATGAACTTCCCTTTCAGGACAGCTTTTGCTGCATCCCACAGGTTTCGATATATTTTGTTGTCATTTTCATTAGTTTCAAGGTAGTTACTGGTTTCTTTTGAGATTTCCTCCTTGACCCACTGTTTTTCTAAGAGTGCATTGCTTAACTTCCATATATTTGTGCCTAATCTGATTCTCTGGCCCTTAGTGATTTCCAATTTCATTCCATTGTCATCAGAGAAATTACTTTATAATCTCAGTCTTTTGGAATTCATTGAGAGTTTTTCTGTGGCCTAGCATGTGGTCTATCTTTGAGTATTATCCATGTGCACTCGAGAAGAGTGTAAATCCTGCTGTATTTGGGTATAGTGTTCTGTATATGTCTATTAAGTCCAGGTCCTCTAATGTATTATTCAGAGTCTTTGTTTCTTTATTGATTCTCTGTCTAGATATTCTGTCTAATGATGATAATAGTGTATTAGACTTCCACACTATAATTGTAGAGGCATTTATTTCACCACTTAGTTTTTCCAGAGTTTGCCTCATGTATTTTGAGGCACCCTGATTAGGTGCATAAATGTTTATGATTTTTCTCTCTTCTTGAGAGATTACCCCTTTTACTCATATATAGTGTCCATCTTTGTCCCTTACTATAGTTTTGCATTTAAAATCTATTTTGTCTGATATTAGAATAGCTACTCCTGCCCTTATTTTTGGCTATTGTTAGCTTGTGAAATTGTTTTCCATCCATTCACTTTCAGCCTCCTTGAATCCCTGGGATGAAGTTGTTTTTTTTGTATACAGCATAAAGATGGATCATATTTCCTTATTCATTCTGCCAATCTGTATCTCTTGAGTAGTGAATTTAATCCTTTAACATTCAGGGTTATTACTTGCAATGAATTTCTTAATTCAGCCATATTTTCTTTGGGTTAATGTATGTCATATGTTGTTTTGTTTCTGTTTTTGTCTTTTTAGTTGTTTTTAAATTTGCCTCCAACTTTCTCTCCCTTGTTTTTTCCTTTCAACTTGTAGAACTTCCTTTAGTATTTCTTGAAGTGCAGGTTTCTTATTGCATACCCTCTTAATTTCTGTTTATCTGTGACTATTTTGAACTCTCCATCATTTTTGAATGCCAGTTTTACTGCATAGAGAATTCGTGGCTGGAATTTTTTTCTTTTAGTATTTTGACTATGTCATACCACTGTCTTCTTGCCTACATGGTTTCAGATGAGAAATCAGCACTTAATCTTATTGTGCTTCCCTTATATGTAATGGTTCTCTTTTCTCTTGCTGCCATGAGTATTTTCTCTTTGTCTTGAGCATTGGACATTTTGTCAAGTATATGTCTTGGAGTTGGACTGTTGTTATTTATACTGTTTGGGGTGCACTGTCCTTCCTGGATCTGAACATCCATCTCTCTCAATAGGGTTGGAAAGTTTTCAGCCATTATTTCCTTCAGCACTCCTTCTGTTCTCTTTTCCTTTCCTTCCTCTTCTGGGATGCCCATAATGCATATCTTGGTGCATTTTTTGTTGTCGGTTAAGTTTCTGAGTCCCTGCTGGACTTCTTTTTACCTTTTTGTATATCTGTTCTATTATCTGTTAGATTTCAGCTGTATGGTCTTCCACCTCACTAATTCTTTCTTCTGCCTGTTGAAACCTGCTGTTATGTTAATCCAGCCTTTTTTTTATTTCTTTGATTGTGCCATTGATCACCATCACATCCATTATATTTTTTTGTATGTTTACAATTTCTTCAGTATGTTCTCCCAATGTGTTCTTAATATCCTTAATCTCTGCCTTCACTTCATTTAGCTTGTCCATGATATTTGTTTGGAAGGCTTTGATTATTGTTCAGTATTCTGCATCTCTTCCTGGTTTTTAGATTTTTCATTCGACTGGTCCATGTCTTCCTGTTTCTCAGTGTGGTTTGTAATTTTTTGTTGCCCTATAGTCATCATTTTATCTTGATGTGTTTATTCAGTTGATTTGCTTCTCTCTCTGCTCTAGAGGTATTTTAACTGCTGTCTCTGTGTGTGTGTGTGTGTGTGTGTTAAGTTTTATCTATGACATTTATTTTTCTTGTTTTATTTCCTTGCTTCTTTCTATCTTCCCTTGAAAGCAAACATTAGGGCCAGAGGAATTGAAAGATGTGAGAAAGGAAGAAGGATTATAGTAATACTGATAGAAGTTTGAAGAGGGGCTCTATAAGACTTAGTGAATCAAATATTTAGCTCATGTAGGCAATGTTGTGTAATAGGGGAAAAAAAGTGGAGTACCTACAGTGGACTGAGAAACCAAATAAAGAAATATATATATAATGATTTAGAAGGCTACAATGATAAGGAGGGAGAGAAAGAGTAAAGAAAGGGCCGAAAGGAAAAAAATTAATATTAATAAAATAAGAAGGAAACAGAATAGATAGAATAGAAATTGACAACCTTAAGTTGTGGGCTAATGAAAAAACGTGGTATGTAAGAACCACAACAGAAAGCAGAAGGCAGAAAGATTTAGGAAGTAAAAGAGATAGCTTGGTATACAAAATCAATATAGACAAAGAATGGGAAATCACTGAAGAAGAAGCACAGCAAACAAGAGACAAGCTGGCAGCATCTAATTTTTAAAAAAATGAAAAGAAAAAGAAGGGGGGGAAGAGGAAAGAAAAGCAAGAGACAACAAATAAACAGAGAAAAACCAAACGACCACACAAACAAGCAGTCAAACAGAACTAAAAAACAGTGATCCTTCTTCAGCCCTTGGGGAACCTCTCAGCCTGCTTTTATTTATCAATCAATTGCCCTGCAAGGTTCTATCTGCAGGTTTTGAGGCAGGTTTTAGCTATTAAACTAAATTAAAAAGAAAAAATCATTTTTCATTTTTTAAAGTGACTGTCTTCTTTTTTTTGGCAAATAAGGGACCCAAAATATGTCCTCTTCTAAACCGCCCCCTTCACTGAGGGGATCCTAACTAGGCTCATGGACACTAATCAAGCACTTACCACTTCCTGGCCTCCCAAGCGGTGCTCAAGCTCTGATGCTAGTCAGTGCAGAATGATAAAAATGGTTGACTCCAGCCCCTCTGGAGCCAAGCTTGAGTATCACCAGGCTGTTGGGTAGATCAGCCTTTCTCAGTAGATTCACCTCTCCCCTAAGCTTGGAGCTGCTTCAAGCTGGCTTATCTGTGCCCTAAAGCTATCAGGGGGCCCAGGCAGCCAAATTGACAGAAAGGAAGCCCCTCGCCACCTTCTTTCAGAACACTCCCACTCTCAGAGAATGCTCCCCCTCACCCGATTGCTGGCAGGGGTGGGGTGTATCCCTGGGCAGCTAGGTAAATCAACTTCCTCAGCAGATTTGCCACTCCCCTCAGCCTGGTCCTGCTTCAAGCCAGTTATTTTGCTCCCCAAGGCTGCAAGGGGTTCCAGGCAGCAAAATCCACAGAAATGAAAGCCCTCTCTACCCTCCACCAGAATCCTCCCACTCTCGGAGATCTCTCCCTCTTTCCAGACTGCCTCCATAATCGCAGCTCAAACCAGCCTCTTTCCCCAATGGTGGGGCTCAGCTCTCTGTGTTAACCTCCACAGGCAGGGTTAAAACAAGGATGACACGCAAATTCGTGAAGCGTTCCATATTTTTTAAATAAATCTTAAAAAAAAAAAAAAAACTCATGAATATCTACCAAGCTATCAACACCATCCAGCTGCTTGCAGATAGATGTCCCAAGCTTCTCACTCCATGTGCCTACAACACTGACCCCCTGGCAGGACCCCATCCCCAAACAGCTGTACTCAGACAGCTAGTCATCCAATGTCCTCCTAAACTGATGCCATCTTGATCTCTTCCTGCAGATGATTAATAACACTTTTTAAAAAACAAAAGGTTTTAAATTCTATTTTAAAAACAAAAGTTTTTAAATTCTTGGCAATTACTCTAAGACTGAACTTTTCTGAGGACTTTACGCATATTAAGTCGATTTTGACATCAGCACAAGGCAGGGACATTTATTATCATCTTTATTTTCTAAGTGAGAAATATGAGGCCTAGAGGAGATAAGTAATTTGCCTAAGGTCAAAGATCTAATAAGAGGAGGACCCTGGTTTGAACCAAGAAACTTTTCTCCAGGTATGATGTTTCCAGGATGGTGACCAAGTTTCCAGGCCCCTGCTCATGCTCTCAGCCAACCTGCCCATGATCCCAGCCCCTTCTCAGGCTTCCAGTGCTGCTCATGCTCCCATCCCTGTTCATGCTGCCAGCCCCTGACAATTCTCACATGCTTCTGGCCATGCTTCTCATACAGGACTGGATAATTAAGAGAATTCCTTCACTAAGAGAAAATAAAATGCATTGCTAAACTAGTAATTTGGACTCATTGGGAATGTGAAAACCAAATTTTGATTTATTAGTTATTTGGGTTTTATGTGTCAGCACGTTTGTGGACTCTTGGAGATCCTCTTGTCTGTGTTATTCATTAACAGGTATAATGTGGATGTTCTTTATTGCCAGCCACACTGCAAACCACTCAGCCATGGAAGCCTTAGCTTTAGACTTCTCAGAGCCCAGCTTGGGGATAGAATCAGTGAAATTACCAGTTAATTTAAATAGTGTAAAAAGTCAGTGTATTAGAGGAAAGCTGTTTCATATTTTCTGTCTGTTGGGACAGTGAAATGGCCAACCTTTTTTTCTATGTAGACACTGTCAGAGAAAGCCCATGCCCCATGAGGCAGAAAACCAGGAACAGCCTTCCACTGTAGGGTGCAGTTTGAAGATGGGTGTATGCACAGAAGTCTTCCACACAGCTCTCATGGTATACCCTGTTGTTTTAGTCAGCCAAAAGGGTGCTAATGCAAAATACCAGAAATGGGTTGGTTTTCATAAAGGGTATTTATCTGGGGTAGAAATCCACAGTTACCAGGCCATAAAGCATAAGTTTTTCCCTCACCAAAATCCATTGCCACTTGTTGGAGCAAGACAGCTGCCAATGGTTGCCATGGTTCAAGCTTCTTAAGTTCCTTTCTTCCTGGGGCTGTGTTCCTCTCTGGGCTTAGCGCCTCTGTTTCCTCCACAAGGTCAGCTGTAGACTATTAGGCTCTCTAGGCTATGCTTCTCTCCACAAGGCCAGCTGTGATCTCTCATCTCTATCTCAGTGCCTTCTCTCCAACATCAAAACTCCAGCATCAAAACTGCTACTCAAAACTGCTGTAAAGTTGTTCTTTGTGATGCCTTTTATATTTTCTTCTCCCACCCACCAAGGGGTGGGGCTCCTTGCCCTACTGACATGGCCCAGTCAACACCCTAATCATAACTTAATCATGCCCAGATTAACAGATCAGTTTGCAAGCATGATCCAATTATATTTTTGGAATTCATAATTACCTCAAATTGCCCTATGGCTACACCTGTGTATCAGAATCACAGGTAGTATGATAGTATGATAAGCACTTTTAAATGAATCCCAATGGTTGAAAAAATGTTTGAGAAACAAATTTACATGTATTCATTGTATATGTTCAGTCTAATTGAGAAAGCACTGAATTGAAATTGAAAGTTGAAGATTTGGAGGTTCTAAGATTTATCTCTTTATTTGCATGACATTGTCCAACCACTTAGTCCCTTCAAACCTCACAAAATGGAAAAGACAATAACCTCATTGGGGTTAGGAGACTAGAAATAAATTTGCCATGTATATGTAAATGATAAGGTTCTATAACCATGAAAATTATTGCTGAGATTCTAAATATCACAATGTTTCAATGTAACATTTGCCAATAAAAGGGTGGCTGATTGTGTAGTTTCTCCATCTAAGATGATTATGATAGTTGGAGAAAGAAGATGCACATGCTTAAAATGACTATTGACTGTTTGACTGTAAAAACAATACACAGTACACTCTTTTATTAATAACAACATTAGCAATATGCATATTTATTTTTACTAAAATACAGTTGTTAAAATACAGCAATCATATAAATTCTAACATGTCTCTGGAGACTACTGTGAAACAGTTATGTGAAACCATAACTGGGTATTCTCATTTCTGATGTTTCTTTTAGCTATGACTAAAAAATATTATTAGTTGTTTGAGGTGGGATTGATTGGTGCTTTCCAAATATTTAGCACTGTGGAGTTAGTCCTGATATTCTTTAATTCATATCATCATGAAGGTCTTAGGAGCTTCAATTAGAAATGAGATTATACATGTATAAATCATAAATTCTGTACCCATGTTAATTACTGCTATTATTCTAATTATCCCAATGTCTCAATTGACATTATAGATAAATGTAACATAATTATCTAGTTATTTTGGCTAAGTAAGCATAAATTGAATGCATGTCTCTAAAATGCTAATGCAACACATTAATAAACAAAATAAACAAGCAAAATGAAGCCAAGATTTGGTTTGATTGATTGCTTGTTTTAGAGTGATAAAATGATAATTAAATATTTTCTACTTATCAATGGGCAAGTCTTTACACTGATACCTCCTAATTCTCTGAAAAGGCTCACAAGGAAAATGTTAATTCTTACATTTTACAGATGTAGAAAAGTGAGACCAGTAGAGCAATGAAAAAATTAGCCCTTGGCCACTAAATAAGACTGAGTCACCCTTCCCATGTACATCCCAGAGGAATGCTCTCTATTTCCATCAGTCTAAGTCAATGCCAGGGTATTGCACATTATCAATGGGCAAACATCTTCCCCCAATTCTGTCACTTAGTAGCCTTGAACCTTTGAGTAGGTTACTATCCCTCACTGGGCCTCAGTTTCCTTGTCTATGAAAAAAGGAAATGAAGATATCGATATTACAAAATGATCATTTCACAGACTTCTGGAGCTTGGGTGAAAACTGGGAGTCATGGAACGGTGACCTGGGGAAGCCTTCTAGTCGCTCTAGGCACAGAATTTAAAGGACAACAGGACTCACTGAAATGTACAGCTCTGCTTCTGTATTCATTAGTGAATTCAGCAGTCAAATGCAAATTGTGTGCATTTTGAAAAACTAAAGATTCACTGGAGTGTGCAGCTCTGCTAATCATGTTCATTAATGAATTCACTAGTCAAATATGAATTGTGTGCATTTTGAAAAGCATAGGACATAGAGGGGAGACATTGGTTTAGGGGGGAGACCAAGGATCCCTCAGTCTGACCAGGGGCCAGGGAGACATCACAAAGTGAGGAGTAGTGCATGGGGATCTGTAGAAGGAGGGAGGGTGTCCAGGCAGGGAGTGAGAACTGGGCACTCGAGTGTTGAAGGGCTTTCCAAGTAGGGGGAAAATCTCCTGCAAAGGTGCAGGTTGGGAGAAAAAGAGTTACTCAGGAGAGAATACAATGCTGGGCATTTCTGGAGCTCGGGTAGATTGAGGACTTGGTGGCAGACTGTCTGGGCCATAGCATGGAAGTCCTTGCTGTCACTTGTGAGAATCTAGAGTTCAGTCTGTAGGTCATGGAAATCACCAATGAATGATGAGTTCCTGACCAGGGGAATGGAGGTCTGCAAACAAGTAAATCCCTCCGGTGGGAGTATGGATAAGTTGAAAGGAAAGGACCAGGGAAGAAACATTCATTTGCAATTATTGCTAGAGTTCAGGAAGAAAAATGGAGACTACAATACAGATAACCATCATCATTAGGGGGTTAATGGACATGACTCAGTGTATCACTGGGTGTGCAAAGGTAAAGCTGTTTGAAGGTTGTTAGCTCTGGCTTTGTTTCACTGGTTCAATGGACTGGAAATATTGGGCATTTCATTGGAACAAAAGAAAGTTGGGGAATGTTTGATCTCAGATAAACTACTTTATTTTCATCCCAAGAACTCTTTTTTCACATATTTTGACATATTTTCTTGCTATATCTAAAAGAGGGGAGACCTGATAATTTCCACTGCAGGAGACACCAATGAAGTGAGTTCAGGGGTTTAGGCATATGCTGATTTCCACACTGAGAATCAATTGTGATTTAGTGTTCTTGGATGTAACTATTTAAAACTAATATCTTCAAGAGACAGGGATGAGTTCAACATTTATAATTGAGGAAAACAGGACAGTGAGAGTCTCAACTGATTTTCTTGGACCCTGCAGTCCCACAGCGGTACTCTATGAAATTTTATGTCAACTCAGTAAAACAGAGTATTCCACTTTGAAATGGACCACGTCCCCAGTACCTTCCTCAGTGCACCCAATACTTCCTTGTTCCTCAGGCTGTAGATGAGGGGGTTCAGCATGGGGTTGAGGATGGTATTGAACATAAAAAGTGCCTGGTTCAGGATGGGAGTGTAGGAAGATCCAGGTCTCATGTAAATCAACATGGCTGGACCATAGTAAAAGGTTACCACAGTCAAATGGTAAGAACAGGTGGCCAGAGCTTTGTTTATCCCTTCAGGAGAGTTCATTTGTAGTACTGCCAGGAAGATTAGGATGTAGGAGGTCAGAATGAGGCTTAGAGGGACAAAAACCACAGCAATGCTGGTCACCACTACCCCTTTCTCATATGCAGAGATGTCTTTGCAAGATAGTCTCAAGATGGCCTTGACCTCACAGAAGAATTGGTGGAGCTCATGGGGGCCACAAAAGGGAAAGTGCATGGAGTAGGCTGTGTGGACTAGAGAGGCCAGAGCCCCTCCCACCCAAGACCCAAAGACCATCTGCTGAGAGACCCAGTGGCTTATGATGACTGGGAATTTCAGAGGGTGACAGATGGCCACATAGTAGTCATAAGCCATGAGGGTGAGTAGGAGGCACTCAGTGATTCCCAAGGTCAGGGTGAAGAAGATCTGGGTCCCACAGCTGACCAGAGAGATTTTCATTTTGCCTGAGAAAAAGTTGATCACCATTTTGGGGACTGTGCTGGAGATGAAAACCAGGTCAATGAAGGAGAGGTGGCTAAAAAGAAAAAACATGGAGGTGTGGAGGCAGGAATCTATCCAAATGAGGAGAATCAGAGTTGTATTTCCTGTGATGGCAATGGTGTAGATCAGAAGGATAACAGAGACATGTCATTAATAGGTCTCATTCCAGGGAAAATGCCCAGGAGAAAAAAGTCTGTGCTTAATGTCTTGTTGCCTGTCTCCATGGTTTCTCCTTTTCAGCTTCACCTGAAAGATATTGGAGGATATCAAAACATTTCTCTAGAAGACAAGGGAATTAAACCAGTCCCATAATATATAGTAACTGATTCCATATCATGAAAGCTTTCCGTTTTGAACTGAAAATAGAATTTTCTCCATAAGGTGTTGAGACACAAGAAAGGAATTAACAACTGCATAGGAAATGACAGTTACTAGATTTTCATCCATCACAGTTTTAATCCCTTATATCTCCACATTTTCTATTCATCATCTAATTCTCCCCTTTGGAGAATCTTTATATTCATGCTATTTTTTCATATTCATGATTATATTCAAAGTTAATTTTGGCATAGTATAAGGGATTCTTTAACAAAAGTCTAATAAAGGCTCTCCACTACCAACTGTATTCAGAGATTCAGCAAAGGACAAAGCTTAAATTCGATGTCTCCAAGAAAAAGGGTGAGAAAGGACACACTTTAAAAAGTTGATGTATATATTTACTGCATTTCAAGGTTGACATAAATAAAGCTTTATTTCATTTATAATTAGGGAAACAAGGAACTTCCATTAAAGAGTTTCCTGTTTCCACCTTGCTGCTCTTTGCATTTCTACCCTGCTATCCAGATCCACCAGAAATAAAGGGATTCCCAAACATTTGAGGGAAGAAAGTACCTACTGGGAGTATTTCATGCAGATGAAGGATTTTATTAAGCCATGGAGAGTTCCATGAATATCTGTTTTGCAGTTAGCAGTCCCTCAACTAGTAGGTGCGAGCTACTGCTCAAACCCGCTGTTATAGTTTGTCAGGCTGCCAAAATGCAATATACCAGAAATGGGTTGGCTTTTACAATGGATATTTTTTAACTTGCAAGCTTCCAGTTCTGAGGCCATGAGAGTGTCCAAATCAAGGCAACACTAGGTAATTATTTTTTTCCCCAAAGACAGGCTGCAAGTGGTCCTGGACTCCTCTGTGATATGGCAAGGCATATGGTGGCATCTGCTGGTCTCTCCCTTCTCTCTAGGTTTTGTTGCTTCAGCTTCTTGCTCCTCACTCTCTTTTCTCAATTTCATTCTCTTATAAAGGACTCCATGGAATATTAAGACCCACCATGAACCTTTATTTACTGAAGTAATCTAATCAAAAGACCCTTAATTGAAGTAACCTAATCAAAAGGTCTACACACACCAAAATGAATTAACTTTAAGAATGAAATTTTCTAGGGTCTATGCACCTTAAAAGGATCATATAATTTTTTTAGTTAGTTACTTGAACCTCTTTGAAATCCTGACTCATGGCCCTTGATCTTTAATATTGTCAAGAACCACATGGAATACATGTGCAGGTTTCAGAACCCATCCCTAGAGAGAGATTTGGATGTTTAGATCTAGGATGGGCCCCAGAAGCCTGCAGTTCCAAGGAGTCCTCAAGTGAATCTGATGTTGGTGACATGTGCCATGTTATCAGAAGGTTGGCTCCAGCCCAAGATGTGGGTCCCCTTAGTGAGTAGTGATATCTGTGGGATCTGTTACATTCTTCTCATAGCCAATCAGGCACATGGATTATTTGGCTTCCATAATTTTTCCTAACTGCATTATTAACTGAATTGACTGTAACCTTTTGATAACTGTAGAACTCTGAACCTTTGACTAGTTAGAATAATTTCAATTGTTCTAACTATGTCATATTTTCACATTGATAAGTTGAAAGCTATGTCTGATAGATTTATATTACATATCATGATATACATACATCATAGATGCCAGAGGATCAACATGCTCTGCATTTTAATTTAAATTTCAAAGTAAGAATCTGTTGCTTCCAATAGAGATTTCTCCTCAGAGTTAAATAAATTTAGCCATCAAAATGAACTGAGGGATCTGAGTTTGCAAGGGCCAGTGGACAAGAAGATGCAGACCCTCTCAAGGAGCAGATGATAGAAATGGTGAGTCAAACAAGAGCAATTTGTATGTCAGGAACTACTTGAGTGCCAGGTGCAGGTAGGTCCGACAAGGAGAAGGAAAAGGATGTGGCCCTGACTCCTGATTAGAAGCTGGATTTCCTCTGCCTCTCTCTTTGCCTGGTCTTCTGTATTGGCCAATCCAAGTGCTTCCACCAGACCTGTGAAAGTGCCAGGTTTTCCTGGATGGTCCAGCCTAACAGCTTATAATTGAGAACTCTATACATAACTCAGTTTTTAATAAGAATTGCATCAGGGACTACTCTGGGTGCACAGTTTGAAAGTGATGAATGAGTTACATTACAAAGTTCAGAATTTAATTAAAACTCAGGCTATTGCTATTTTATGAAAAAATGTCAATTTTAAAGAAACAGAAGGCATTGAAAGACCACAATTCTTATATGCCTTCCTTTAAAAGAGAAAATGTTTATGATAATCTACCAGAAAGGTAAATTCCATTCTGTTTGTCAATACTTTAGTTTTAACCACAGGATGTAGAAAATTAAAAATTATATGTTAAATGAAAATTAATCAATCTTTCTAGAGAAGACAGGAGCAAAATAGTGGAAAGTAATAGAACAGTAACAATAACTTCTTCATGATAATGAAATGATACTGAAGCTAATTCTAATACAGAGAAAATGTTACTGACAGTCGGAGGTAATTGAATTCTCAGGGCATTACTATCCTTACTGATGTTTCACAAGAATATCTTCTTATCTAAGTATAAACATGGAAACCAACAAGATCTTGATAAGAAAGAGGGAAGAGTAGAAACTCTTCAAAGTGGTAGAAAGAAAGGAAAACAGGAGAAGAGCCACTGCAAGCAAGAGAATGTGTGCTTTAAATAATCAGCCAGTAGCTTCTGGAAAAAAAATGATCTAGAAAATAATGGTCATGGCTTTGAGAAGAAGGCAAGAATCTGTGATTTAGTGTGAGGAGATATGGAGAAGGAAACTGATCTAAAATACTCTTATATTGAAAACTCAACAACCAAACAAGTGTCATGTTAAAAGAGAGATGGAGGACTATGAGGAAACTAAACCTGATTTGCTCACACCATGAATACTATATTTGTAAAAGCTTGAATAAAGGAAGACAGCTAAATATTTTGATATCTGCATTTGTTT
>JAKSZT010038682.1:5005623-5039636 GCA_026826555.1 Tolypeutes matacus
TGGTTATTTCCTGTTTTCTACTTCCTTTAGGTTTAGTTTGTTGTTGTTTTTCCAATTCCTCCAAGTGTGCAGTTAGGTCTTCAATTTTAGCTCTTTCTTCTTGTTTAATATATGAATTTATGGGTATGAACTTCCCTCTCAGGACTGCTTTCGCTGCATCCCATAGGTTTTGATATGTTGTGTTGTTGTTTTCATTAGTTTCAAGGTAGTTACTGATTTCTTTTGAAATTTCCTCTTTGACCCACTGTTTGTCTAAGAGTGTGTTGTTTAACTTCCATATCGTTGTGCCTAACCTGTTTCTCTGGCCCTTATTGATTTCCAACTTCATTCCGTTGTGGTCAGAGAAATAACTTTGTATAATCTCAATCTTTCTGAATTCATTGAGTGTTGTTTTGTGGCGTAGCATGTGGTCTCTTTTGGATTATGTTCCATGTGCACTGGAGAAGAATGTATATCCCACTGTATTTGGGTGTAGTGCTCTGTATATGTCTATTAAGTCCAAATCTTCTAATGTATTGTTGAGTGCCTTCGTTTCTTTATTGATTCTCTGCCCAGATGTTCTGTTTAATGATGATAGTGGTGTGTTGAAGTCCCCTGCTATAATTGTAGAGGAATTTATTTCTCCTCTTAGTTTTTCCAGAGTTTGCCGCACGTATTTTGAGGCACCTCGATTAGGTGCGTAAATGTTAATGATTGTTCTCTCTTCTTGAGAGATTACTCCTTTTACTAATATGTAGTGTCCATCTTTGTCTCTTACAATAGTTTTGCATTTAAAGACTATTTTGTCTGATATTAAAATAGTTACTCCTGCCCTTTTTTGGCTATTGTTAGCTTGTAAAATGGTTTTCCAGCCATTCACTTTCAGCCTCCTTGAATCCCTGGGCCGAAGGTGGGTTTCTTGTAGACAGCATATAGATGGATCATATTTTCTTATCCATTCTGCCAATCTGTGTCTTTTGATTGGTGAATTTAATCCATTAACATTCAGTGATATTATTCATACGAATTTCTTACCTCAGTCATTTTTTCTTTGGTTTAATGTATGTCATATGTTGTTTTGTTTCTCTTTTTGAGTTTTCAGTTGTTTTTAAACTCTCCTCCAACTCTCTCTCTTTTTTTTTTCCTTTCAACTTGTAGAGATTCCTTTAGTATTTCTTGAAGTGCTGGTTTCTTCTTGACATACTCTCTTAATTGCTGTTTATCTGTGAATATTTTGAACTCTCCATCATTGTTGAATGTCAATTTTGCTGGATAGAGAATTCGTGGCTGGAAGTTTTTTACTTTTAGTGTTTTGACTATGTCATACCACTGTCTTCTTGCCTCCATGGTTTCAGCTGAAAAATCAGCACTTAATTTTATTGTGCTTCCCTTGTATGTGATTGTTCTCTTTTCTCTTGCTGCCTTGAGTATTTTCTCTTTGTCTTGAGCATTGGACAGTTTGACAAGTATTTGTCTTGGAGTTGGCCTGTTGGGATTTATACTATTTGGGGTGCGCTGTGCTTCCTGGATCTGCACATCCATCTCTGTCAATTGTGTTGGGAAATTTTCAGCCTTAACTTCCTTCAACAGTCCTTCTGTTCCCTTTCCCTTCTCTTCTCCTTCTGGGATGCCCATAATGAGTATGTTTGTGCATCTTGCATTATCGGTTAATTCCCTGAGACCATACTGGATTTTTTCTACCTTTTTGTCTATCTTTTCTACAATCTCTTTGATTTCAACTGTATTGTCTTCCATATCACTAATTCTTTTCTCTGCCTGTTCAATTCTGCTGCCATGTGAGTCCAGCATCTTTTTCATTTCTTGACTTATGGCTTTGTTCGCCATCATATCCATTACCTTTTTAGGTGTGTTAGCTCTTTCTTCAGTATGTTCTCCCAGTGTCTTCTTTATATCCTTAATCTCTTCCTTCAGTTCTTTAAGTTGGTCCATGATATTTGTTTGGATAGCTTTGATTAGTTGTTCGATGTACTGCATTGCTTCCTGGTTTTTATTTTGTGAACTGGACTGGTCCATGTTTTCCAGTTTCTCCGAGTCATTTGTATTTTTCTGTTGCCCTCTGGTCATCATATTATCTTGATGGCTTTGTTCAGTTGATTAGCTTTTCTCTATGCTCTAGAATTTTATTTAGCTGTTGGTTCTGTGTGTGAGTTAAGTTTTCTCTTTGGCAGTTTTTTTTTCTTATTTTATTTCCTTGCTTCTTTCTATGTTCCCTTGAAGGCAAAAGGTTAGGGCCAGAGGAATCAAAATATGTAAGGAAGGCAGAAGGATAATAGAAATATTGATAAAATTTAGAAGAGGGGCAAAATGAGACTTAATGAGATGAATATTTAACTTGTGTAGATAGTGTAGAGTACTAAGTAAAAATATGGAGTTCCTACAATGGACTGGGAAAACAAATGGAAGAATATATATATATAGTGATGTAGAAGGCTAGAATTATGAGGAGGGAGAGAAATAGTAGAGAAAGATCTGAAAGGAAAAAGTTAATACTAATTAAAAAAAAAGAAAAAAGAAGAAGAAGAAAACAAAATAGATGGGATAGAAATTGACACCCTTAAGTTGTGGGCCTATGAAAAAATGTTGTCTGTAAGAGACACAACAGAAAACAGAAAGCAGAAACATACAGGAAGGATAAGCGATAGTTTGTTATACATAATCAATATATACAGCGAGTGGGAAATTACTGAATAAGAAGCCCAGCAAAGAAGCAACCAGCTGGCAGCACCTATTTAAAAAAAAATTAGAAGGAAAAAGGAAGGGGGGGTGAGGAAAACGGGAATAATAGCAAAAGACCGGAAAGTAACAGAGAGAAACCAAAGATCCACTCAGGCAAGCAGACAAACAGTCAAACAGAGCTAAGGGGGGTCAATGATTCCCCTAGGGTCCACGTGGATCCTTCCTGCCTACTTGTGTTTATCAATGAATTTCCCCACAAGGTTATATATGCATGTCCTGAAGCAGCTTTTAGCTATTAAACTGAATTAAAAAGAATTTCTTTTTCATTTGTTGAGGTGACCTCACTTTTTTTTGTTTTTTAGCCAAATGCAGGACCCAAAATAATTCCTCCTCTAGACCAACCCCCTTACAGAAGGGACCCTAGTGGGCCCGTGGAAATTAATCAAGCACGTCCCACTTTCCGGACTCCCCAGGTTAGCTGAAGCTCTGATGTTAGTCAATGAGGAGTGCTAAAGATGGCAGATTCTGCCCCTTCTTGCGCCGAGCTCCAGCATCACCGGGCTGCTCAATAAATCAGTTTGAGTGCAGATTCGCGTCTGCTCTCAGCCTGATGCTGCTTCAGGTAGGCTTATCTGCTCCCCAAAGCTATGAGGCGGTGCAGGCAGCCAGATCAATGTCTAAAAATATAAAATACCCTTCCCTGTCTTCCAACCGAACCCTCCCTTTTTTGGGAAGTGTCCCTTCCTCTTGGCTCCACAGCAGCCCGGGTCTTATCCCTGGGTGGCTAGGGAAATCAGCTCTGTTCCCTGACCAAATTCCCCCCTCAGGTTCACCAGGTGCTGATTAGCTCGTTTGCTCTGTTCACACAAGTTCCAATGGGCGCCAGGCAGCCAGATCCCCAGAAAATAAAACTTTTTCACCCCGCCCATGGCTCCAAATGGCCATTTTTTTTCCCTAACCGCGGGGCTCAGCCGCCTGTGCCAACCTCCACCGGCAGCCTCAAAACTCACGAATCTCCACCGTTCGGTCCACGCTGCCAATCCACGTGTGCATAGCACAGACCCCCGGGCAGGACCCCGTCCACAATCCGCCTCGCTCTGGAAGCTTGCAGTGTGTGCCCTCCTACACTAACGCCATCTTGCCGCTCTCCCTGCCACTGTGAATTTTGATCAAGTAGCTTCTGAAGGAACCCTAAATGCAGCTCTCAAAATTTTTGTGCCTCATACCATGGAGAATCTGCTAAACCGCCATCATACCCAGCATTTCTCTAAAAGCTGCCTGGCACACCCAGAAACCTCCCTGTTAAGCAACCCTAACATTTCAGTTGAGCATGTTAAGACTCTCAACCCTACCACTTTCCTCCCCAACTTGCCCACCAAAGATGACCATGAGTCCCATAACTGTATCTCTCTTCTCAGCTCAGTTCTCATTCCAAGACCAGACCTTACTGAAACCCTTCTAAAAGAAGGGTCCTTTTTACAGGCTTATCCTGCTATCATAATAAAAAGGGACACCTAGTTACAGGATATGGAATATTAACCTCTTCTGAAATTATCAAGCATAATTCTCTCTCTGAGTCTTCCTCAGCTTAACAGGCAGAACTCACAGCAGTTAACACTGGCCTCCTGCTTGGCAAAAAGTAAAGCAGCTACCATTTACACTGTCATAAGGTTTCCTTATGTTCTCTGGCCAGCCTATCAAAAACAAGCTTTGTATAAATGAATTTATCATGTCTTTGGCTCTTCAAGGCAGTAGTAGTAGTGAAAACTGCAGGGCATAGCAAAGATGACTCAGAGGAAGCCTGAGTAAATGTGCTAGCAAGTGCTGCAGGTCATCAAGGTGCAGTTGTGGAACACCTAGTGACCTATTGGAACCTGCCTTCCCCCTCCAACAGCCTGGCCATCCTTAGATAACATTGTTCAAGCCCACCAGACTATGCTTGCCACAGATCTCAAAAACCTTTAGGGGCAAAAGGGACATAAAGCTCCCCAGATTGGACATTGGGTCCAATGCAATGTTCTCCTTTTCCTTCCAGATGTCTTTACTGTCCACTGATGACTAACCTTCACAACTCAAACCCACTGGGGTCCTAGTAAGGTTTAAAATCTTGCAAAAAATATTGGTGGGAGGAAGATGGTGGGAAGATGGAATGGGACTAACAGGCAGAGCTCACTGGTCTCACTAAAACAATAGAGAAAGAGTGACAAGCTGCCTAAGGACCTGCTTTGGAGGTCAGCAGACCAGAACATTGCTACATAACTCCCAGGAGGGTGTGGGAAAGAGAAGAAGAAGCTGAAACAATAAATGTGAGTTACTAAGCCCCTGCAGTGGCCAGGAAGGGTTCCTCTTCCCTACTCCCAAGATATTAAGCTGGGGTAAAAGTCCCAGCTCACTGCAGCCAACTAAGAGGGGAATATACAGTTTCCTCCCTATCAGCTGTTTTAAGGGAAAAGGGAGTTGGGGGGCTTTACTTCAGTGAGCTCAGGCAACAGAGCCCATTTTGAATCTCCACTTTGGAGACTCAACACAGGAACATAGGAAAGTTGACACTGAAACACCTCAGTGGAAATGTGTGCAGAAGAGTGCCATCTGCTGGCTGGTCTGGAAATTGCACAGAAAAAAACTGTATGGTACTCTCTGTATCCTGCTCCTGGGAGAAAATCTGTGTCTGATTAGTGAGTCCCTGGCCCAAATTTTTATTACTCAGCTGGCCAAATATAAAGACTTAGAATAAGTTGAACCAAATGTCAAAAGATAGCTGTGGAAAAAGAAACAACAGGCAAGAGAGAGAAATGGGTTATAAAGTAAATTCACCAACATATTCAGATACCTATCCATCAGTAAAAAATTACAAATAATACTAGGAAACAGGATGGGATAACCAAACCAAATGAACAAACCAAATATCCTGAAGAGATACAGGATTTAAGACAATTAATCAGTGATAATCACACAACTCTCCTAAATAAATTCAAAGAATTTAAAGAAAATATGAATAAAGAAATAAAGGATATTAAGAAAACTCTGGATGAGCATAAAGAACAATTTGAAAGCCTGCAAAGAAAAGTATCAGATATTATGGGAATGAAAGACATGATGGACGAGATTAAAAATATGTGAGAGGCACATAAGGCAGATTTGAATTGCTCAAAGACAGAATTAGTGATTTTGAAGACAGAACATCTAAACTGGAAAAGACAGGATAACAAAAAGAGAAGAGAATGGAAAAAATAAAACAGTCTCAGGAAATTGAATGACAATGTGAAATGCACAACCTTTTGCATTATTGACACCCTAGAAGCAGAAAAGAGTGATAAAGGGGGAGAAAGAATATTTGAGGAAAAAATGACTGAAAACTTCCCAACTCTTATGAAAGACATAAATATCAATATCCAAGAAGGAAAATGCACCCCAAACAGAATAAATCAATGTAGACCTACCCCAAGATATCTATTCTCCAGAAGAAAAAGAGAGAATTCTGAAAACAGCAAGAGAAAAGCAAAGCATCACATACAAGGGAAACTAGGTAAGATTGACTGCCAAACTCTCATCAGAAACAATGGAGGTGAGGAGAAAGTGGTATAATGTATTTAAGGTACTGAAAGAGAAAACTGCCAGGCAAGAATATTGTATCTGGCAAAACTGCCCTTGAAATGAGGGTGAGTTCAAAGTCTTCACTGGCAAACAAAAAACTGATAGAATGTTTTGCCCAAAGAACACAATTATAAGAAATACTAAAAGGAGTGCTGCAGCCTGAATGGGGGAAAAAAGGATGAGAGATTTGGGGAAAAGTTGAGAAATGAAGATTTTTAGGAAGGGTAAACAAAAGGGTATAAAGACAGACAATAGAATTATATGACAAGAAAATAAAGAATGATATGACAACAGAGAAGTGAAGGCAAAATGGATGAGGTAATGCCTTTACAATAATAACATTGAATGTTAAGGGCTTAAACTCCACAATCAAAAGACTTATCCTGATAGAATGAATAAAAAAAATATGAGCCATCTATATGTTGTCTATAAGAAACCCACCTCAGCCATAAGGACACAGCCAGGTTAACAGTGAAAGGCTGGAAAAAGATATTCCATGCAAATAACCAAAAAAAAAAAAAAAAAAAAAAAAAAAAAGGAGCTGGAGTAGTGATACTAAGATCAGACAAAATAGATTTCAAATGCAAAACTGTTAAAAAGGATGAAGAATGGCATTATATATTAATAGAAAGGGCAATTTATGAAGAAGAAATAAGTATATTAAATATTTATGCACCTAACCTGAGTGCCCGAAGGTACATGAGGCAAACACTGGCAATACTGAAGGGAGAAACACATGCCTCTACAATAATATTTGGAGAGTTCAATACACCACATTCAGTATATTATAGATCATCTGGACAGAGGATAAAGAAACAGAACACTTGAACAATATGATAAATGAACTAGACTTAACATACATCTACATGCCAAAACAGCAGAATAAATTTTCTTTATGGGTGCTTATGTATCATTCTCCAAGATAGACCATCTGTTGGGTCACAAGAAAAATCTCAATAAATTTAAAAAGATTGAAATTATACAAAACACTTTCTCTGATCATAAAGGAATGAAACAGGAAATCAATAATGTTTGGATAAATGGAAAATTCACAAATATATGGAGATTAAACAACACACTATTAAATAATCAGTAGGTGAAAGAAGAAACTGCAAGAAAATTCAGCAAATATTTCGAGATGAAGAAAAATGAAAGCACAACATATGAAATCCTATGGGACACGGCAAAGGCAGTGCTGAGAGGGAAATTTATAGTCCACAATGCTTACATTAAAAAAGAAGAAAGAGCTAAAATTGAAGATCTAACTGCACACCTGGAGGAACTAGAAAAAGTACAGCAATATAATCCCAAACCAAGCCAAAGGAAAGAAATAGTAATGATCAGAGCAGAAATAAATGAAACAAAGAACAACACCAAAAAGAGACAGAGAGAAAGAGAGAGATCCAACAAAACCAAAAGGTGGTTCTTTGAGAAGATCAACAAAATTGAAAAATCCTTAAACTGACAAAAAAGAGAGAGAAGATGCAAATAAATAAATTCAGAAGTGAGAGCTGGGACATTACCACTGACCCTGCAGAAATGAGTGAGATCATAAGAAGATACAATGTAAAACTGTATGCCAAAAAACTAGGCAATGTAGAAGAGATGGATAAATTGCTAGAAACACACTGTGGCAGTTTTGTATTGTTTATAAATTCCAAAAATAGATGTTGGATTGTGTTTGTAAACTGGAGTGTTCCTCTGGGCTTATTAGATTGTATTAGATACAAATGTTTCATTTTTACTTTATTTAATCAAGATTAGGTCTTTTCTTTGACCATATCATTATGGCAACTCAGTTTGAGTACCTGCCCCACACTCTTCATTGGCTATAGAAATGGATACTCAATCAAAGACAGGAAAGGAAATACACGGAGAAGGATTAAACAGAGTTTACTTTTGAAAACTGAACCCCCAGGGAGAATGCCCAGCCATTCACCTGATAGTTTGCAGCTGAAGAGATGTGAGACCTGAACAGCTGAGAAAACCCAGAAATAACTGAACCCCAGTGAGAGAGAGATGCCTTATGCTATCCTATAGCTGAGATTCAAAGATGCTGGGACCATGGAGCCTTAGTAGGAAGGCTGAACTCTTACAGAGACTGGCAGTCATCTGGCTCAAACACAAGGCAATAGACTTTGGTGAGGGAAGTTACTTATTCTTTATGGCCTTGTGACTGAAAGCTTCTACCCCAAATGAATACTCTTTATAAAATCCAACAGACTTCTGTTATTTTGCCTCAGTACCCCTTTGACTCAATATTGCACACACAAACCACCTACACTGACCCAAGAAGAAATAGAAGATCTCAACAAACCAATCAAAAGTGAAGAGATTGAAACAGTCATCAAAAACCTCCCAAAGATGAAAAGCCCACGACCAGATGGCTTCAGAGGTGAATTGTACCAGTCATTCAAAGATGATTTAATAGCAATCTTATCAAGCTTTTCCAATAATCTGAACAGGAAAGAACACTACCGAACTCATTCTATGAAGCCACCATCACCCTAATACCAAAACCAGATAGAGATAATACAAAAGGAAAAAAAAAAAAAAGAAAGAAAGAAAGAAAATTACAGACCAATATCTCTAATGAATAGAGATTCAAAACATTCTAAACAAAATTCTCACAAACTGAATCCAAAAGCACATTAAAAGAATTATACAGCATGATCAAGTGGGTTTTATCCCAGGTATGCAAGGGTGGGTCAACACAAGAAAATCAATTAGTGTAATAAGCAACATTGATAAAATGAAGAAAAATCACATGATTCTCTCAATTGATGCAGAAAAGATATTTGACAAAATACAGCATCCTTTCTTGATAAAAACACTCCAAATGATAGGGATAGAAGGAAGCTTTCTAAAAATGGTAAAGTGCATATATGAAAAACCTACAGCTAATATTGTAGTTAATGGTGAAAGACTGAAAGCATTCCTGCTGAGAAGGATGCACACTGTCACCATTGCTATTCAATATTGTGCTAGAGGTTCTAGCTAGAGCAATTAGGCTAGATAAAGAAATAAAAGGCACCAAAATGGGAAAGTAAGAAGTAAAACTTTCACTCTTCACTGGTGATATGATCATATATCCAGAATCTCTTGAAAAATCCACCACAAAGCTACTAGAACTAATAGACAAATTCAGTCAAATGGCAAGGTACAAGATTAATATGTAAAAAATAATTGTGTTTCTATATACTACTGTGCAATCTGAGGAGGAAATGAGAAAAAAACTCCATTTATAATAGTGACTAAAACAATAAAATATTTAGGAAAAAACTTAACAAAGGACATAAAAGACCTGCATTCATAAAACTACAAAACATTGCTGAGAGTAATTGAGGGAGACAAATAAATGGAAGGGCATTCCATGTTCATGGATTAGAAGAGTGAATTTCATTAAGATGTCAATTCTTCCCAAACTGAGTTACAGATTCAAAGCAATCCCAATAAAAATTCCAATAGCCTTTTTTGCAGAAGTGGAAAAACCAATGATCAAATTTATTTCAATGGGTAAGGAGCCTTGAATAGACAAAAAGATCTTAAAAAAGAAGAATGAAGTTTGGAGGAATTTCACTTCTAGACTTTAAAGCATATTACTAAGGTACAGTGGTAAAAACAGTATGGTACTGGCATAGAGACAGACATATTGACCAATGGAACCAAATTGAGAACTCAGAAATTGACCCTCCCATCTACAGTTAAGTGATTTTTGACATGGCAGTCAAGCCCTCCTAGCT
Organism: Tolypeutes matacus; assembly: GCA_026826555.1. Classification (NCBI taxonomy): domain Eukaryota; kingdom Metazoa; phylum Chordata; class Mammalia; order Cingulata; family Chlamyphoridae; genus Tolypeutes; species Tolypeutes matacus. The sequence goes on from JAKSZT010038682.1 coordinate 5,015,637, forward strand.
GGGCCAGAACAGTCTATTCAACAAATAGTGCTGGAAGACCTGGATAGTCATATCCAAAAGAAAGAAAAGAAGACCCCTTTCTCATACCTTCTATTAAAATTAATTCAAAATGGATCAAGGATGTAAATATAAAAGTGACATCCATAAGACTCCCAGAAGAAAATGTAGGAAAGCATCTTGATCTTGACAAACTTAGATACTTAGATACCTAGAAAGTATCAAGAACTTAAGGTCTTGTGGTAGGTGGTAGTTTCTTAAACCTTACACCCAAAGCATGAGGAACAAAAGAAGAAATAGACAAATGGGACCTCCTCAAAATTCAATACTTTGGCACCTCCAAGGACTTTTTCAAAAGGGTGAAAAGGCAGCTGAATAAATGAGAGAAAATATTTGGTCTTCACATATCTGATAAGGGTTTAATATCCATGATATACTAAGAGATCATGCAACTCAACAATAAAAAGACAAATTACCTGAATTAGGAATGGGCAAAAGACTTGGAAAGACAATTGTCCAAGGAAGAAATACAAATGGTGAAGAAGCACATGAGACAATGTTCAACATTACTAGTGATTAAGGAAATGCAAAGCAAAACTACAATGAGATCTCATTTCAGACCTAGTAGACTGGCTGCTATTAAAAAGTTCAAAAATGTAAATGTTGGAGAGGATGTGCAGAGATAGGAATGCTTATTCACTGTTGTTTGTAAGGTAGAATGGCATATCCACTGTGGAGGATGTTTGGCAGTTCCTAAAGAAGTTGAATATAGATTTGCCATGGGACTCGGCAATACCATTACTAGGTACATACCCAGAAGATCTGAGCATAGAGACATGAACAGACATCTGCATACCAATCTTCATAGCATCTTTATTCATGACTGCCAAAAGTCAGAAACAACCCAGGAGTCCATGAACTGATGAATGGATGAACAAATTGTGGTTTACACACATGATGGTATACTATGCAGCAACAAGAAGAAATGAAGTTGTGAAACATATGACAACATGAATAAACCTGGGGGACATTATATTAAGTGAAAGAAACCAGACACAAAAAGACAAACACTGTATAATTGCACTTTTATGAACTAAATATATTGTTTAAACTCAGGGAGTTCAAAATTAGAATATAAGTCAGTAGAAAATAGAAGGAGATAGAGAATGGAAAGCTGAGTGTTAATCTGTGGAGAATTGTTAAAAAGGTTGTTTGTAAATCTTAGGAAAAGAATAGAAATGGTGAAAGCATATCATAGTGTTTGTAATTAGCAGAGCTATTACATAGGTGTGACAAGGGTTGAAAGGGAAAGTCTAAGGTCATGTATATTACCAGAAGGAAAGCTAAAATCTGTAACATGAGACTGTATAAGATAGTAAAGCCTCATGTAAAACATGAATATTGGTGATATGCATATAGATAACCATTTTTACAAAATATAAATACAAATATACTAGGGAGAAGGAAAAATAATAGCAGCTATGTACAGCAGGGGAAGCATAGAGATATTAAGAGATGATGAGATTTGTTTATTTGGTTTTTGTTTATTATTATTATTGGAATAAAGAAAGTTCTTTAAGAATGATTGAAGTGATAATGCAGAAGTATGTGATTACACTGAATACCATTGATTTTACACATTGGATGGATTTATGCTTTATTAATATGTATCAATAAAATTGATATGTTATAAAAAGTGTTGGTGGGGAAAATCTTACTCTGAAGCTAAAGAAGCAGCTGCAAGCTACAGCATCTGCCCTCAATATAACCCCACTGGACCCTTTCTGCTTGCCCTAGGAAAATTCTCACTGCATCAGTGGTCTTTCAAAATCCAGCAGATCAACTTCATCCAACTCCCTCCCAGTCTGGGATATAAGTTATTGCCTTGCTATGGTCTGTATGTTCTCTCAGTGGGTGGAGGTTTTTTCTATAAGACAAGCAACTGCCACATCTTTAGCCAAAATTCTGTTAGAAAAGATCATCCTCTGGTGGGGAGCTCCTTAAAAAATCAATAGTAACCCTGGTACCAACTTTACAAGGCAAGCTCTTTCAAAATTTCTGTCAACTTCACCCATCCTGCAGTACCTCCACTGTGCTTATCTCCCCCTCACCCAATCATCAAGGCTAGCTGACTCCACCAATGGCCTTACCAAAACACAGTTAGTAAACTTATATAACTATTTTCTCTCCACTGGGTTTAAGTTCTTCCCCTAGTCCTCATGAAGTTATGGGGATGCACTTTAGGCTTTCACCAGCTTTCCTCTTACCAGATACTTACTGGCAGACCTATGCCCTTATTTTCCTGGTTGCAAATAGCCAAAGTTAATGCCTCACTGACCACCTACTGCCAAAAACTCTCACAAACTCTTTTAGAACTCCACAAAACTGTTTTGGAGTCTCTCTCTGCAGATCTCCCCAATACTTCACCACCTCTGTAACCAGGAGATTGGGTGTCTTGGAAATGGCATCTCTGAAAGCACAGACTTGAGGCCCAGTGGAAAGGTTCCTTTCAAGTCCTCCTTACCATCCCCACTGTCACAAAGCTTTGAGAATTTTATTCCTGGATTCACTTATTGCACCTCAAACCAGACCTATCACCCAAGGATATGATTAAAAACATTAGGGACCTGACCCTGAGGCTACTCCAGGTCCAGTAGCAGCTGATCTCTGATGCAGACTGCCCACCCAAGACTCTGGATGTCAGCCAAGTATACTTAAAATTCTTTTTGTCTCTTTTCATAGCTAAGTAGTTAATGAATATGCAATTGTCACCCCATATGAAGAACAAGAAAACCCTCTGGCCCCACTAGGGGTCCTTGTTGGCCCTGTTATCTTCCCTTCACTGCAGTTAGCATCATTTCCAACATCTAGATTGTAAAAAACATTATCTTCCCATGCTCATGTCATCTAGCTCCTTTGTGTAACTAAAATGAATCCTATGCTACTCTTCTGTTGAGAAAATTACATGGCAGAGAAAAGAGTTGGAGTTTTGAAGCTGGAGTTTTGAGCTGGAGCCAGGGAAGTAAGCACACAGAGGAGCAGAGCAGCTGAACCCAGAGTGAATCGAGTCCCAGGGAAAGACTCAGAGCTGGTCACCTGACAGTCTACAGCTGGCCTTGTGGAAAGAGCAGGGCAGCTAAGCCCAGATAGAAACAAGCCCTGGGAAAAGAGGAACCCAAGAAGTCTGTACCTTTGTCAGACATTGGCAGCCATCTTGCTCCAACACATGGCAACAGATTTTGGTGAGGGAAGTTACTTGTGCATTATGGCTTGGTAACTGAAATCTTCTACCCCAAATAAATACCCTTTATAAAAGCCAACAGATTTCTGGTATTTTGCATCATCACCCCTTTGGCTAACTAATACACCTTCCCCTATCTTTCCAGCACCAATCTTTCCCAATGGGAGTCCCTAGTATGATCCAGTGATTCACCTCCCAAAAGAGGCCCCATTTCACAACCCTTTGGAATCTCATTCCACCTCCCTCCAACCAAACTCTCTTCTGCTGTTTATTTATGCAACAAAAGTTTTTGTCTTCACCACCAATTCAGCAAGTCAAAAAATTGGAAATGCTTGGTAAGTCAATAGAACTCCCCCTGGTCCAGAAGATGGCCCCTTAGCACTCTCAAACTAGCCCAAACCTTATTCAACCATCCTCACCAAATTCAAACTGACCATCATAAATACTTCAAATTACTTCAAGGGCCAGATACTTTTCTGTTTCCCCTAAGGTGTTGCCTTCTTATGTAATACCACTCAATTCCCTATAACATTTCCGTGCCTTCTCACTGACCCAGAGCCTGGTGGACAATGTGTGGTTAGCTCTGTAATAGACCCCAACTTCCACCCTTATAACTTAATCTGCCCCACTGAGATTAAAGGGCTATTGGTTTAATTCTTGCTGGAATGGGGCTAAGACTCAGACTTTTAGCCCCCTGAATAGGTTTCAGATACCAAGAATATGTCATCCACAACCTCTGTGCCACTCTTGAAGCCATAGCTCAAGAAATGGGGCAAGACTTACAAGGACTAACTACCTTTCTCAATTCCTTACAGCCATAAATATGGATGATTGATTAGTTTTAGATTAACTACTGGCAGAAGATGGAGGCATCTATGTTGTTGCCAACACATCCTGTTGTTCATGGATCAATGGACAAATCGAGATGAACATCGGAGATATCTTCAAACAAGCGAAATGGCTTCACAGCATAAACCAGCAACCAAGAGACATATGGGAAACAATTGAGGGGTTTCTGTCCAACACCTCTTGGTTGTATTCCCTAGCCTCACCACTAACCCTACTAATCACTATCCTACTCCTTGGACCCATTTTCATCCATATCATACCTACTGTCATCAAACAGAACCTCAAAGTCACTGAAATCTTTCTCCTCTCCACTGTAGCTTTAGGGTATCAACTGATAAAGCCTCAAAGTAACCATACTTGGTCTTTGAGGAATCAGAGGACTCCTTTGACCAAAAGAAAGAATGTGAAAAAGGAATGATAAATGATTTTACTTACCATCTTGATTTGTTTGAGCTTCCATTATATCCAGGGGGTTACAAAGAAGAAAAGAATGCTAGTGGAACAATGCTGACATACCACTGATCTTTTACAATGGTGATAAAGACCCCTGCCCCTGCCAGAAAGAGGAACTGTCACAAAGAAACCATGCTGACACTAGCAAAGTCTTTTGTTCTTTACCAGATGGCCACAAGCTCACACCAACATCCTGCTTGCTAATTAAAGAACTGGGACTCAATGACACCCTCCCTAGAGACTCCACATCCCCCTCATAGTTCACACAGCATGTGTACTCATCATAATTCACTAGTTCATGTCCCCCTCATCTATTCTCATTCCCCTACACCTTCTATTTGTCTCAAGCAACCATATAAGCTGCTTTTCCAATTCAAACTTTTAAACAGAAACCTCTTTTGGCACTGATTCACTTTAATAATAGTTTAGTTCAATAAACTTGCTCTATGTCCCCGTTCAAATGTCTGTTCATTCTTTTCTCAGAAAAATAAGGGGAAGGTCACATAAGGCTAAGGCTAATGCAGAAGCAAGTGCAAAAATATTTTAATTGGATGACATTAAGGTTCCATTTTATGTATGGGTATGTTACAAAATGAAGAACACATATATATTGATTAGTGTGGTTTGCTTGTCTACTCTGATAAGCTGTCTCAACTGAACTGAAATTAGTTTTATCACTAGTGCTTATTCAAAATTAATTAAAAATTTCTTAAGCAGCTATGAAGAATTTAAATAACTTCTCCAGATCTAGTTGAACTGTTTTTTCGGAAGATTCCCCCAGTTCCTTGCTTGTGCATTTACAATAAACCACCTTATTACTGAGAGACTTCTTATTTTTAGTGCCTGATCAAGCAGGTTTTTGTATTGGAAATAACCATGCTTACTATAACAAATTTTTGTGATCCAGCCATCAGCCATGCTGCTCTTGGATACAACTCCCTAAAGCAGCCACGATCTGTGTCTCATTGGTTGTGGGGCTTCCCTGGATCCCTTGGCTCCATGCCTTGCAGCTGCCTGGGGATTTTCCTTTAGGACTGAGGATTGAGGTTCTGGGTGAGGTTTCTGACATTGGCAGACAATGGGTGCTTTGTGTTAAGGTGATTCTGAAGCTGAGCCTTTCCCTGGGAAAGTAAGTGTGCAAAAGTCTCTCTTCTGTTAACTTGTTGGTGCACTCATTCTGAGGGAACTGTTGAATTCTGAGTTGATCTGAGCTCATGAATATGGACCTGGTGGGTTTGAGTCCCATTACCATGATCTCAGATTTGGGGTCCCCTGTTGATTAATCACATTTTTTTTTTTTTTTGCTTTGAAGTTGGGGGAACATGTTGATTTTAATGATCTCCAGTTTGTGACTTTTGTTGGCATTGCTTAGCCATAGGAATCTCTCAGAATGTGTCAGCAGTGTCTTTTTTTGAGTTGTATATTAGATAATTGGTCTACATTCAGAAATAAACCCCTTAAGAAAAGAAAATGATTTTCTATTGCCACTTTGGCCAAAGTGTACATTAGATGACACTGAAAAGCAAACTTAAAAATGAGTCTTTAGATTTCAATACTATATTATAATTGGATTTGTTTTGTAAAAGAAATGACAAGTGGAATTAGTTTAACTACTGAAGAAGTGGAAAATCTCAGCAATATTTTTGTTCTCTGTTCTGTTTCCAAGTTAATTCTAGTTGGATCTGGATAGCCACCTTAATAAAATTGGTGCTGTAAAACTTTAATAACTTTTGAACTGGACAACGCTATAAAAGAAAGAGAGAAAAAATGTAGAAAAAAATGTTAGTGGTTTCTGTAAGCCTACAATTTGATAATGGCTTGGCCCTGATAGCAACCAGCACCCCTGCCAACTTGCCTACAGAAAATTGTTTCAGAAATGTGCCCTTGTAAATATTTCATATTATAGCACTCTAAAAGACTGATAAAATGGTGAACTGAAGACCTCTATGACTTTCACTGTTCTAGTATTGTATGCTACTGGGTATTTAATATAAAGAAATGTTATACTTGCATACAACCAAATTAAGTCATTACTCTGATAAGTTTGTTTAAATTAATGGTAATTGTATGTTGTTAGAAGTTTGTTAGGGGAATCTACCAAAATCAGTTTGTTAACTTAAATATGTAAGGTATAGAGAATGTTTTTCTTTATTAAGGAAGAGGAAAATAAGTTTATCCTAAGATAAAAGAACTTGTTAATAAGAAGGAGGAAAATAGCTGGAATATGGTTACATAAAGAAAAATCCCTCAGCTTTCCTTAAAGGCCAAGTTGAGGAAAAACAGTGCTTCAAAGGACAAAGAGGACTGCTAAAGTATATATGTTTATGAAAATTAACATTATTAATTTATTTCTATTAGCCAGAATGGAAAAATATATTACAATATGAAATCTCATAACACTTGTTCAAACTGTGGAGAAGTTTAAATGGGATGTTATTTTGACAATGTTTTAATCACATTTTATTTTATTTTAGTCACATTTTATTTTATTTTATTTTTGGTTTATTTTTATTTTTATTTTGTTAGTCACATTTTATTTTGATCAGAATTTTATCAAGGTGTTAAAAATAATGCTGAGTTTTTTTAAATTTTTTTTTTATTGTGGGTAAAAATCAAAATTTCACAACACATACCAACATTTGCAAAATGATACATAGATATATATGCATATATGTGCATTTGCTTACAAAAATGTTATTTATATAAATAAATATATTTTAAGAGGTGCTTAGATTACCCAAAATATTACATGGAACCCACTGGGATTCCCATGTCACCCACCTCCAGAGACCACAGTTCACATTATAGACCACACTCTCTCCCACACAGTTCTGAGTGGTGTGTGCTGAGTTAAAATGGCCTACATCCGTTGCCACAAGGGTACTCAGGACAAACTCCAAATCCCAAAGAAGCCCAGTAATTCAACTGCTCGTCCCCTCCCTACCCCAAAAGTTTCAAGTGGCCATTGGCTCAACATCATTGTTATAATTTCTTCCATTGCTAAAATCACCATATGCGTACAACAGAACACCATTAAGTCCACTCTAGCCCAAAGTTCTTCCCCCAATCCTGAGGGGACTGGAATGGTGATGTCCACTCCACCTCCAAGTGAGAGAGGGCTTATATCCCATGGATATGGTGGGTGGGATGATCCTGCCTGCAGATGCAGGCCCTCTCCATTCCCTGGGATGGCCGTTGCCCATCGTTGTCTCCTCGCCAGGTGACTTGGATGAGTCCATTGAGCTGTAGGGCAGGAGTTGCAGCTCCAGCGAGATTCCACACACACCTGGCACATAGGTAGGCCAGAGGCTCCAGTCTCTGGAAGTATACCAAAAAACTTCTGCATCACATATAGGTTTGAATAGAAGGGACTGATGAAACATGTGCAGGGAGGACTTATTTGAGTCCAATTCTGTCACTCTCAGGAGCACAGATTCAAAATAGAGCCCACTGATAAGGCATCAGTCTCTGGGTCTATCCCCACTTATATAGAACCTGGGTGTCTCCAGAGCTCTCAGGAGCCCCTCTGTGTGGGGTGATAGGCACTTGGAATTTCTATGAGCTCCTACTGAGTTGTGCGTAAGCGTTACCTCTGGGATGACCTCCCAACTTTTTTTGAAGTCTCTTACCACTTGAACTCATTTGTCTTTACCTTTTCCCCCTTTAATTCAAGGTCTTTTTCCAGTTGTGTTGCCAGTTGGGACTTGCTATTAATCCCTCATTGCCAGGGAAGCTCATCCCCGGGAGTCATGTCCCATATTGGGGGGAAGGTAATGCAATCATATGCTGAGTTTGGCTTAGAGAGAGGCCACATTTGAGCAACAAGGAGGCTCTCAGGTGGCAACCCTTAGGCACCCCACAACTGCAGGCTAAGTCTCAGTTACAAGAGCAAAGACTCACAAGGGTAGTCATCAATAAAAAGAACACATCAGTGGGTCATCCTCATTTGACAGACACTGTCCCTGCACTCAGAGGACTATTGCTGCTCCCTTGGAGACTGTGGCAGTGCTCTCCAGGCTAGGAATTCAGATTCCCTCATTTATTGTCTGATTGTCCACCCATCATGACATTGCCCCATCTTTTGAACTTTAGAACGATTTTGTATAACTTTCATGTATAGTCAGATGAACTAATTCCCATGAAACCCCTCTCCCAGACATCCCCCACCAATAATCCCCTGCAGTGCCCATTGTAACCCTTCTGTGATCCAAATCCTCCATGAACATGTAGTCCATAAAATAATCAAACACACTTACTAGGAAAAAGAAACAAGTATCATAAGCTTACATGCAAGAGACAAACATAAGGAAAATCGGGGGAAAAAAAAGAAAAGAGAAGGGAAAAAAAACAAATAATCCAACAAAAACAAAACAAACTAAAATATATTTAGCAGATTGGAACATTCAAAAAATGGGCACAAAACCAAAGGAAATGCCTTTAATATATATATATATATATATTCATTCTTTTTTCCTTTCTCTTTTCTTTTCTTTCCTTCCTTTTATTACTGTGTTATCGGGTGTCTGGTGTGCCATGACACCTTCCCCCTCTCAATTCCCATTGTCTCCCAATTTTTCATTTAATTTTCAATAAGTTTTAGGTCACAGCAAAGTTACCCACGGAGTGCCGGAGACTCCCAGATACCAAACCACCCCCCTTCCCCACCCCATATTAACCCCCCCCCTTTTTTGGATGTTAGCGTTGTTATAACTGTTATACAGACAGTAATATATAGCAACTAAACATTGTCAATAATTTACAGTATAGTTTACAATTTAGATGATACAATTTAATAATTTCGATGATATTTACCATTTCCTGTGTCCATAACTGTAAGGTAATGAAAAACCTTCCCCATGACCATCAAACACCCCATTAGATCTTGACTGTTCCCTTCCCCCAGCTCCCCAGGGCCCATGATACCACCCTCTCCTGACACATGGAATGTCAAGATTCAGTTACATGCCCTGGGGATTTGAACCTGCCCTTCCTAATCCACCCACCCACCAGTGCTGCACCACCAAACCCAGGAACACCACCACTCATCTGCCCCATCCCCCAACATGCAACCACACTCTATCCCTTTACCATAGATTATGTTCATATGGGTGATGGCTCAAATCCTGCTCTTCTCTTACTCTCCTTTGTTAACCTATCTTTCAGACAATGGTTCTCAGAGACTGCTCACTTTCCTCAGTTCAGATCAGTGAGGTCATATTAATGTTGAGTTTTGAATCAATAGCTTACTCCTGAACTTCAAGTCTGTCTGTTAAGTGTACTTTTGAAGAGCAATCCTGAATATATAAATGTTAAATGTCTGTCTAAATTGGTAAATTAGTGTTTAACTGCATTTATACTGCTCAAGTATTCCTAAGTGGTTGCTGGTTACTAATAAAAGTTTCCAAGCACAAGCTTGCATATTACAGGCTACACTGATCCTGGAGGAGTTCTTAAAAGCAGTAAAATCCAGAGATGTAGATTGGAAACAGCCATACCAAAGTAGTGAGAATTATAAGTCAAATTAGTGAGTTTTATGTTCCTGATGGTGTGTAAATCTTGTGTTTTTTGGTGTATATTTTCATATCTCTGGATAGTAATATAAAATTAACAAATGAATGTTTTTTTGTTTTTTTTAATCAATTTCATTGAAATGAATTCATAATCTATCTGTAGTGTATAATCAATGGTATTTGGTATAATCATAGAGTTGTGCATTTATCACTTCAATCATTAGAGCACTTTTATTGCTCCACAAAAAAAGGAAAGAAGGAAGAAACAACCGCAAAAAACATAAACAAGCAAAAAAAACCCTACCCCTTAATTGTCACCTCACACTCATTCTATCCTTCTTCTCTCATAAATAAATGCTAATCAATTTCTGTCTCTGTACTTATACAAATAATACATTTTGTATAGATGGAGTCAAACAAGATGTAGTACTTTTTGTCTAGTTTCTTTCACTTAGCATACTTCCTTTTTACTATTGATGGAATGTTATTAATATATTATTTTATACTTCTGTTCATAGCTTGTTTTGGTTGCATATTTGCCTAAATATCACCCTGATATTAACATTTTGTAACATTAATGTACATTTGTTTGATTTCAGAAGAGGAAATTCTTATATATGCACTATTTTTTCAAATCAATATTATTGATGCATATTAATAAAGCATACAAATCATCCAAAGTGAATAATCAATTTTATTTGGTATAATCACATAATTGTGCATTCATCACTTCAATTATTATTAGAGCATTTTTTATTTCAATAATAATAACAAACAAAAACCAGACAAACAAACAAAATTCTTAAAAGAGCTTTGTTCAAGTTGCTAAAAATTAAATAAGTGCTTATATAAGTATATAAATACTCCTGGAGCCCAAATTAGAAAAACAGGATAAAATTCATATAATATCTGACTAAAGAAAGTATTAAGGGACAGAAATTAAAAAGGTTGTTCTGAATTCTATAATCTTTCTATAGCCTACTGTGTCCCCATGGTTTTCTTCTAACATTGACTGAATTCTAGTGACTCATTAAAACCAGTTTAGGAAACTACGGGTAATGGGATATATTGGGAAGGATGGGGGATGAGTTTAGTTTTGAATTCTGTCTACTAGGCCTGGAAATTAAAATGACATGGACAGAGGGGATATTACAGAATAAAACTTGTTTTGTGTGATCTATCTTGTAATTTCCTAATTAAATTCTAACAGCTTTGAGATAAGGGAAATAATCTAATGACCAAATTTCAGTTAAGTAAAGAAGTCCTTGAAAGCAAAGAAAAAGTTTTTTTAAGTTGTGATTAAAACAAAACAATTATGAAATATTCTCTAGAGCTTTTGGAGATTGTTCACAATTTTTAGGTATTATGAAAACAAGGAAGTTTTAGCCTAAGGAGGAGAAGAAAATGGAAAATACTTCTTACATAAACTATTATTATTTTTATTTTATTCTACTTAGGTGTAACCTCCCCAGGTTTGTATGGATACTAATAAGGTAGCATTAAGTCTGCTAAATTTTTAAGATAATAAGCATTGTAAGATTTTGGTTAATGGAATTGTTACAAATGTCTTTTATAAATAATTGTTTTGCCTAAAATTGAAATGAATAGTTTTTCACAGAACAGAATGAGGGATATAAGATAAGACTTAAATGGATTTGAAAGAAGTAGAAGGTTTGTGACAGCTTGTTTAAGAGAATATGTTTTGTCCTAAGATAAGATGGCTGGTTTTCATAAAATCAGTGTGGAAATATGTAAGACAAGACTTGAACATATAAAGGTGAAATTTATCTTGAGATGAAGTAATTAGTATATGTTGTTATGGATGGTTATGGGAAGTTTGTACAAGCATTTTCCAAACTGAAAGATTACAATGTCAATAACTGAGTCTGGGAAATCATTATTAAGTAGACATTTAGGAGTTGATTTTAATAAGAAAAAGTAACTTTGTAGCAAAAAAAAACAAAATATTTCCTCCATCTTTTATGATCTATGCTAAGATTGTTTACTGAATGATATACTGATGCAAAACTAATATTTGGCTTTCTCTCTGTTAAAGTAACAGTTTTCTTAAATGGTTCATCTGGTTTCAATGGAAGGATATAAAAGTCCTTTTGAGATAATCAATGTATATATAAAGAACATAGGATCTGTGCCTTATCAGAATGAGTTCATTATATCCTTAATGGTTTTTTAAAATATACAAAGCCATTGCTATTTTGGAAGTTGTATTTTCCAAACTGCTTTACAAACTTGTCACTGTGATAAATAAAAGATTGTTCAAATATATTGTTCAGGCCTGACAACCTTTAATAATCTAATAAAACACTTAAAAAAAAACTAATTTATTGTAGTATATCATTCATACATGAACATACATAAAATATAAGTGTTCAGCAAACATTGTGAACTTACAAAACAAACATGCATAACAACAAACAGGGCTCCCACACATCACCTCCCCCCCACAAACACCCTTCATTGCTGTGAAACATTTGTTAACAAATCATGAAAGTGCATCATTAAAATGTTGCTACTAACTATAGTCTGTATCTTCCTCTCCTATACATTTTTTAAGGATTTATTTATTTATTTAATCTATTTTACCCACCCACCCCCATTTTTTGCTGTTTCTGTGTCCATTCCACTGGGTGACTCTGTGTCCATTTCCTGCCCTCTCTTCTCATCTTTCTCCTCCTGTCTTCACTGGAATTCGATCCTTGGAACCTCCAATGTGGGAGAGAGGCATCCTACTGCTGGCGTGTCCCATCTTGGCTCTCCCTTGTGTCATTTTCCTGTTATGTCATCATGTTGCTGCATGGCTCACAGGGACTGATGGCACACCCGTGGATGGGGCCTGGTGGTACACCTGTGCATGGGCCTGATAGTTCACCTGCTTGCAGGGCCTGGCTGCTTGCCCAAACAGAGGGCCTGATGGAGCACCTGTGAACTGGGCTTGACAGTTCACCTGCTCTTGGGGCCTGATGGAAAACCTGCTCCTGCGGCTTGGTGGCTCACCTGCACATGGGGACAGACAGTACACACATGGACAGGGCCTGGGGGCTCACCCACTCTTGACACCTGGTGGCTTACCTGTGTGCAGGGCCAGTGGCCCATGCACCTTCTAGATTTTTCTTTTATTTTTACCAGGAGGTACCAGTGACCAAACCCAGGACCCTCCATATGGGAGACAGATGCCCAACCATTTGAGCCACTTCTGTCCCCCTGTTATATCTCTTTAAGTTTTACCAAAGATACCTAGAGTTACAGTCATTTCCCATATAGGAAGGCCATATAATAAATCAGGCTTAGTTTATCACCAGCATTCTAAAAACCAGACCTAGGGAGAAAAACTAGGTCTGGGGACACATGCATGGTTTCTAATATAGGTAATGTTTAGCCTACCCTGATTATCACAAAATCAGGGCAGCAAGAATATTCACATTAAAACTTTTAAAGATATATTCAATTGCAAACTATTGGAAATAATTTGTTCTTCTTTCACCTTGTAAATAGTGAGGTGCTAAAATATATACATTTAATACATGTAAAAATCCATATTACATTTACCACTCTGAAGTTTTAAGGAATCACCTACATTATTAAAAGTAATATATTAAAGGAGGGGCCAAGGTGTCATTAGTGTAGGAGGGCACACACTGCAAACTCCCAGAGCAAGGCGGATTGCGGACGGGGTCCTGCCCGGGGGTGTATGCTGTGCACGCGTGGAGTGAGAAGCTTGGGACATCTATCTGCATGGATCAACGGCATGGACGGTGGAGATTCGTGAGTTTTAAGGCTGCCGGTGGTGGTTGGCACAGACGGCTGAGCCCTGCGGTTAGGAAGAAAATATAAAATAAAATAAAAAGCCACTTGGAGCTGTGAGCAGGTGAGAAAGTTTTATTTTCTGGGGATATGGCTGCCTGGCGCCCCTTGGACCTTGCATGAACAGAACAAACGAGCTAATCGGCACTCGGTGAACTGGAGGGGGGATTTTGGTTGGGGGACGGAGCTGATTTCCCTAGAGGTCCAGGGATAAGACCCGGGCTGCTGCGGAGTCAGGAAGAAGGGACGCTTCCCAAAAGAGGGGGGTTCTGTTGGAGGACAGGGAAGGATATTTTTTATTTTTAGACATCGATCTGGCTGCCTGCACTGCCCGATAGCTTTGGGGAGCAGATAAGCTGACCTGAAGCAGCATCAGGCTGAGAGCAGACGTGAATCTGCACTCAAACTGATTTACTTAGCAACCCAGTGATGCTCAAGCTCGGCTCCAGAAGGGGCGGAATCGGCCATCTTTAGCACTCCGCACTGACTAACATCAGAGCTACAGCTACCCTGGGGAGTCCAAGAAGTGGGATGTGCTTGATTAATTTCCACGGGCCCAGCTAGGGTCCTTCCATAAAGGGGTTGGTCTAGAGGAGGAATTATTTTGGGTCCTGTATTTCAATTAAAAAAAAAATTAAAATAAAAAAAAAAGTGAGGTCACTTCAATAAATTTTTTTAATTTAGTTTAATAGCTAAAAGCTGCTTCAAGGACCTGCATATAGAACCCTGTGGGGAAATTGATAAACACAAGTAGGCAGGAAGGATCCACGTGGACCCTAGGGATATCCTTGACCCTCCTTAGCTCTGTTTGAATGTTTGCCTGTGTGGATCTTTGGTTTCTCTATGTTTCTTTCTGGTCCCTTGCTTTTCCTTCTCTTTCCTACCCCCTTTCTTTTTTCTTCCATTTTTTTAAATTAGGTACTGCCAGCTTGTCCCTTCTTTGCTGTGCTTCTTTTTCAGTAATTTCCCACTCACTGTACATATTGATTTTGTATTACAAACTATCACTTATCCTTCCTGCATCTTTCTGCCTTCTGTTTTCTTTTGTGGCTCTTAGATACAACATTTATTCATAGGCCCACAACTCAAGGGTGTCAATTTCTATTCCATCTATTTTGTTTTCTTTTTTTCCTCTCAGACCTTTCTTTACTATTTCTCTCCCTCCTCATAATTCTAGCCTTCTAAATCACTATATATATATTCCTCCATTTGTTTTTCCAGTCCATTGTAGGAGCTCCATTTTTTCCCTAGTACTCTACACTGCCTACACAAGTTAAATATTCATCTCATTAAGTCTCATTTTGCCCTATTCTGACTTTTATCAATATTACTATTATCCCTCTGAATTCCTTACATCTTTTGATTCCTATGGCCTTAACCTTTGCCTTCAAGGGAACATAGAAAGAAGCAAGGAGATAAAATAAGAAGAAAAACTGTCAAAGAGAAAACTTAACTCACACGCAGACCCAACAGGTAAATAAAACTCTAGAGCATAGAGTAAAGCTAATCAACTGAACAAACCCAAAGAAAAAATGGCTGAAGTAAGAAATTCGTTATGAGTAATAACATTGAATGTTAATGGATTAAATTCACTAATCAAAAGACACTGATTGGCAGAATGGATAAGAAAATATGGTCCATCTATATGCTCTCTACAAGAAACCCACCTTCAACCCAAGGATTCAAGGAGGCTGAAAGTGAATGGCTGGAAAACCATTTTACAAGCTAACAATAGCCAAAAAGGGCAGGAGTAGCTATTCTAATATCAGACAAAATAGACTTTAAATGCAAAACTATTGTAAGAGACAAAGACGGATACTACATTTCAGTAAAAGGCGTAATCTCTCAAGAAGAGAGAACAATCATCAACATTTATGTACCTAACCGGTGTGCCTCAAAACACATGTGGCAAACTCTTGAAAAACTAAGAGGAGAAATAAATTCTTCTATAATTATAGCAGGGGATTTCAACACACCACTCTCATCATTAGACAGAACATCTAGACATAGAATAAATAAAGAAACTAAGACACTCAACAATACATTAGAAGAACTGGACTTAATAGACATATACAGAACACTACACCCAAATACAGCGGGATTTACATTTTTCTCAAATGCACATGGAACATACTCCAAAATAGACCACATGCTAGGCCACAGAACAATACTCAATGAATTCAGAAATATTGAGATTATACAAAGTAATTTCTCTGACCACAATGGAATGAAGTTGGAAATCACTAAGGGTCAGAGAAACAGGTTAGGCACAAGGATATGGAAGTTAAACAACACACTCTTAGACAAACAGTGGGTCAAAGAGTAAATCTCAAAAGAAATCAGTAACTACCTTGAAACTAATGAAAATGACCACACAACATATCAAAACCTATGGGATGCAGCGAAAGCAGTCCTGAGAGGGAAGTTCATAGCAATAAATTCATGTATTAAAAAAGAAGAAAGAGCTAAAATTGAAGACATAACAGCGCACTTGCAGGAATTGGAAAAACAACAACAAACTAAACCTAAAGGAAGTAGAAAGAAGGAAATAACAAAGATTAGAGCAGAACTAAATGAAATAGAGAATAAGAAAGCACTGGAAACAATAAACAAAACCAAAAGTTGGTTCTTCAAGACTATAATACAATTGACAAACCCTTAGCCAGACTAACAAAGAAAAAGAGAGAACAGATGCAAATACATAAAATAAGGAATAAGCAAGGTGAAATCACTACTCACCCCACAGAAATAAAGAATATCATAAGAGGATACTTTGAAAAATTATATCCCAAGAAGAATGAAAACTTAGAGGAAATGGACAAGTTTCTAGAAACCCACAAACAGCCGACATTGATGAAAGAAGAAATAGATGAACTCAAAAGTCCAATTACAAGTAAAGAGATAGACTCATTTATCAAAAACCTCCCAACTAAGAAGAGTCCAGGATGGACTTCACAGATGAATTCACAGATGAATTCTACCAAACATTCTGGAAAGAGCTAACACCAATTCTACTTAAGCTCTTCCAAAAATAGAAGTAGAAGGAATATTGCCTAACTCATTCTAAGATGCCAACATTACCCTAATACCATAACCAAATAAAGATACTACAAGAAAGGAAAATTACAGACCAATTTATCTAATGATTCTAGATGCTAAAATCCTTAACAAAATACTGGCTAATCGCATTCAACAACATATCAAAAGGATTATACGCCATGACCAAGTGGGTTTCATCCCGGGTATGCAAGGATGGTTCAATATAAGAAAATCAATCAATGTAATACACCACATAAACAGTTTGAAAGAAAAAAAATCACATGATCATCTCTATAGATGCAGGAAAAGCATTCTCAAAATACTTCACTCTTTCCTCATAAAAACACTACAAAAGATAGGAATAGGCAGAACCTTTCTGAAAATGATAAAGAAGATATATGAAAAACCCAAAGCTAACATCATTTTCAATGGTGAAATGCTAAAAGCCTTCCCTCTGAGATTGGGAACAAGACAAGGATGCCCACTATCACGACTTCTATTTAACATTGTCTTAGAAGTACTTGCACAAGCACTGAGACAAGAAAAGGACATAAAATGCATCCAGATAGGAAAAGAAGAAGTAAAAATTTCATTATTTGCAGATGACATGATCCTATACAAAGAAAGCCCTAAGAAACCTACAACAAGGCTTGTTGTGACTTTGCTGTGACCTAAAACTTCTTTGAAAATTAAATGAAAATTGGGAGACAATGGGGATTGAGAGGGGGAATATATCACGGCCCACTAGACATCTGATAACACAGTGATGAAAGGAAGCGAAAAAAATGAAAAGACAAAGGAGAACAAGATAAAGAAAAAAATATATATATATATAATTTTTTAAACGCATTTCCTTTGCTCTTTTGCCAATTTTTTTGAATGTCCCAATCTGCTGATTATATTTTGTTTTGTTTTCTTTTTTGTTTCATTATTTGTTTTTTTTTCCTTGTTTTTTTTTTCTTCTCTCTTTTTTTTCCCCTGAGTTTCCTTATATTTGTCACTTGCATGTAAACTTATCATAGTTGGTTCTTTTTCCTAGTAAATCTATTTGATTATTTTATGGACTACATGTTCATAGAGGATTTGGATCACAGAAGGGTTACAATGGGTACTGCAGGGGATTATTGGTGGGGGTTGTCTAGGAGGGGGGATTCATGGGAATTAGTTCATCCGAATATACATGAAATATATACAAATTCGTTCAAAAGATCAAAAGATGGGACATGGTCACGATGGGTGGACAATCACACAATAACTGAGGGAATCTGAATTCCTAGCCTGGAGACCTCTGCCACAGTCTCCAAGGAAGCAGCAATGGTCTCTGAGTGCAGGGACAGTGTCTGTCAAAAGAGGATGACCCACTGATGTGTTCTTTTTATTGATGACTACCCTTGTGAGTCTTTGCTCTTGTAACTGAGACTTAGCCTGCAGTTGTGGGGTGCCTAAGGGTTGCCACCTGAGAGCCTCTTTGTTGCTCAAATGTGGCCACTCTCTAAGCCAAACTCAGTACATGATTACATTACATTCCCCCCAACGTGGGACATGACTCCCAGGGATGAGCCACCATGGCAATGAGGGATTAATACCAAGTGTCAACTGGCAACACAACTGGAAAAAGACCTTGAATAAAAGGTGGAAATGGTAAAGATAAATGAGTTCAAGTGGCTAAGAGACTTCAAAGAGAGTCAGGATGTCATCCCAGAGGTAACTCTTACGCACACCTCAGTAGGAGCTCATAAAACATCCAAGTGCCTATCACCCCACACAGAGGGGCTCCTGAGAGCTCTGGAGACACCCAGGTCCTATATAAGTGGGGATAGCTCCAGAGACTGATGCCTTATCAGTGGGCTTTATTTTGGAATCTATGCTCCTGAGAGTGACAGATTTGGACTCAAATTAGTCTTCCCTGCACATAGTTCATCAGTCCCTTCTATTCAAACCTATATGTGATGCAGAAGTTTTTAGGTATACTTCCAGAGATTGGAGCCCCTGGCCTACCTATGTGCCAGGTGTGCGTGGAAACTCAGTGGAGCTGCAACTCCTACCCTACAGATCAATGGACTCATCCAAGTCACCTGGCAAGGAGACAATGATGGGCAACAGCCATCCCAGGGAATGGAGAGGGCCTGCATGTGCAGGAAGGATCATCCCACCCACCATATCATTGGGATATAAGCCATCTCTCACTTGGAGGTGGAGTGGATATCACCACCCAGTCCCCTCAGGATTGGGGGAAGAACTATGAGCTAGAGTGTACTTGATGGTATTCTATTGTACACATATGGTGATTTTAGCAATTGGAGTAATTATAACAATGAGGTTGAGCCAGTGGCCACTTGACACTTTTGGGGCAGGGAGGGGTCGAGTAGTTGAAAAACAGGGGCTTCTTTGGGATTTGGAGTTTGTCCTGAGTACCCTTGTGGCAATGGATGTAGGCCATTTTAAATCAGCACACACCACTGGTAACTTTGTGGGAAAGAGTGTGGTCTACGATGTGAACTGTGGTCTATGGTTGGTGGCAAGACCCCAGGATGTGTAAATCCATTGAGGTTGGTGGGCCACACTTGTGGGAGATGTTTGTGTGGGATATGGTGGGAGGTGTGGGAGGTGGGCAACATGGGAATCCCATGGGGCTCCATGTAATATTTTCGGTAATCTAAGCACCTCTTAAAATATATTTATATATATATAAATATCATTTTTGTAAGAAAATGCACATATATGCATATATATTTATATATCATTTTACAAATAGTGGTATGTTTTGTGAAAATTTTGATTTTTACCCACAATAAAAAAAACAAATAAATAAAAAGTTTTGTAGTGATGAATGCATAACATTGTGATTATACTAAAAGTAATTGATTGTACACTTTGTATGGATTGTATGTTATGTGAATATGTCTCAATAAAACTGCTTTAAAAGTTAATAAAAATAAAAATAAAAAAGTAAAAATAATATAAGATTCCCCCCAAAAAAAGAAGTAATATATTCTTGAGATGAAGATATTAATGTTCCAAAAAATGTGTGTGTATTAGTCAGCCAAATGGATGCTAATGCAAAGTACCAGAAATCTGATAGCTTTTAAAAAGGGTATTTATTTGGGATAGAAGCTTACAGTTACCTGCTCATAAAGTGTAACATAATTCCCTCACCATTGTCTGTTGTTACATGTTTGAGCAAGATGGCTACTTGTCTATGTGAGGATTCAGTCTTTGACTTCCTCCTAATGCCCCATGGTCCCAGCTTTTTGGATATCAGCTGTGGGCTACCATAAGGCTTGTCTCTCTTCCTGGAGCTCATTTCTTTTCAGGCTTTTTCAGCTACTCAGGACTCTAGTCTCTTCAGCTGCAAACTATCAGGCAAATGGCTTGGCTCTCTCCCCAGGGTTTCAGCATCAAAACTCCAACTCTCTCCTCTGCTGTGTTATTTTCTCTGTGAGTCCCCACCCCCTGGCAGGGACTCAATGTCCCACTGATGTGACCCAATCAAAATCTGAATCATAATTTAATCAAGTAAAAGTGAAACCTCTGAAATTAATAGTCTAATACGCCCAGAGGAACAGACCAGTTTACAAACATAATCCAATATCTATTTTTTGAATTCATAAACAATATCAAACTGCTACAGTATGATTAAAATAAGGTAGTGGTATATGTTACAAAATACAAATTTTTAAAAACAGATCTCTACAACACAAACAGCAAACCCTAATGTAAACTATGGACTATAGTGGATATTGTTTCATCAATTGCAGCAAAAGTAACACACTAATGCACATTGTTAATAAACATTTGTGGGGGTTGTATATAGGATCTTTGTACTTCTACATGTGTATCTATAAACCTTTGACTGAATTAATAATATATATTAAAATATATAGAATTATAAATAAATATGAATATATTTCCCATTATCCTTGAACAAATATATTTAGAAAATAGGGATGTTATTAGATTTAAATTTGTATATTAAATTTTGTATTGCTATCCAGAGGTTAAAAAAAAAAAAATAAGGTAGTGTTATGAGAAGATAATCTTTATTTCATTGGGAATCTTAAGTTTTCATAAATTTACTAAAAACTTTCTTTCATTATGCTGAAATTTCTTTGTGGTACACAGTATCTTTCCAAAAGAGAAAGCATGAAGAATTTACTTATATATTTTGGGGATTGTATGAAAAAATTCTTAAAGACTTTTAAAGTACTCACTGTCTAGTCTATCCTAACACTGATCTGCCTGATAATATTGTAGGTTATAGTTTTAGTTATTCTTAGAATAATGAGATGTTATGAAAACATCTGAAATCTCTTATGTTAGCTTTGTTTTGATGCTTCTCTAAAAACCATGCAGTCACCCTATTGTAAACAAAAAGAGACCTTAAAGAAAATGCAAGTAAACATTTTTTATGATGTTTTGCCTGTTGATTAACATAATCTTGGTATAAAAGTAAAAATAAAATGAAATAATTTCTACTGTAAGTTGTAGCTAATAATCTCAACAAATAGCTTTACTTAAGGAAATTAAGGCCTAGATTGTAAGGTCTTGCAGAGTTACAATTATTCCTTAGTTCTGATCTCTGATTGGTATTTCTAAATCCTGATATGCTTTGTTCTTTGTGTATAACCTAATAGCTCTCTAGAATTTTTAACACCTCTATGACACCTAACCCAGCCCTAAAATTGATAAAGAAGCAACCCTATAGCTATAAGCCCCCAAAAAGAGTGGTCATAGAGGAGCTGTCACAGGGTGATGCCTGACTAAGGCACTAAGCATCCCTATTAAATATTCTGAACTAGTTCATATCATACAAGATTTTGAGGCATAGTCTTGACTTCGGCCACAAACCATGTCTTACAGCAGTGGATATATCCATAAGGCCATACACTAAGGGGGAGGACTTCAGTGTTTCTGGACTCCCTTGTGCATTTTAACCAGACCCCAATGCAGTGTATAGTGACTCTGTTTGAGTTATCAGCTATATTGGTCACCATGATCCCTAAAACAATAAAGGTATGTGCCACATCTTCTGATCAAGACTCCTGCAGCTCTCCCAGATAGTGATGGCTCAATATCACTGAAGCAGGCTAGTTTAGGGAATGAGAAGAATCTAAAACCTGGCAGAAAAACATGGCCAAGAAACACATGGCCATGGAATTCCACCTGGAAATCCTAAGGGAAAGACCCCACAAGAAGGTTTCTGGAAGAAACCCACAAGAACCTCCCATTTAAAACAAGATTTCATTCAGAATCAAGAAAAAGCCCCAGATATTCTCAAGGGAACTTATCATTGGCCCCCCTTGGGGAATTGATGGGTGGGGTAATCAATCAAAAGAGCCATCAACTGGGAACCGTCCTCCAAACATTAGCAAGAGGGAGGAATAATTAATGTTTTAAAAGGTAACCACACAAGCAGAAAGTTCTCTCTGCCTTCTCTGCCTGGACCAGCCTACAAGTACACCAGGAACCCATAATCTGTTATTTTCTCCCATTTCTATGTTCTTCTCTCATCTCTTTAATAAACTACAGGTCTAATTAAACTGGCATTCTTAAGTTCTTTTATAGCCAAGAACCTATAGGAATCTGGTGACATCACCTCTGACTCAAGTCTGGCTCTGTTTCATAGTGTCAGAGGGTGCTATGCACCAGGCCAGTGGAAAACTGGAGTCACTTTCCAATGGTGATGCAGTATGCCAGCTGTGTGAAAAATGTAACAATTGGAGCAATATTTTCCATAGTAATGTGGGGAGAACCTAAACAAATACAGTTGGCATTACAATCTGCTTCCATGGAGGGACAACATGCATTGTATTGCAAATTTGGAGCTTAAATATATTAACTGCACCTCAAAGAAAAACTTGTGCATTGATTAGTATTAAATATTGTACCTGTTGACTGTGATAATATTTCCTCCAGACTGATCATATGTAAAGGGATATTGAACATGTTAAAAATCTTGGAAAACTTGATTCATTTTCTGAGTGGTTGATGACTTGCCTATGAAATGGAGAGTGGCCCTTTTAAGTTTTGCCTTTATTCTGCTTGCCATGTTTGTCTTGTTGCTGTCTATATTGTACTTGTGGGTTTAGGTCTAGAGCATCTCCTAAAATAATATGGATATTTTCTTCACCCATGCTCAGCAGGAAGTAACTACTAATGAGACCTTCTCCCATTTCCTTCAAAGGAGGAATGCTTACAAAACAGTCTTTCTTAAGAATAAGAAGAGTCTAATCAGAAGGGAGGACTTGGTATCTGAAAAATGTGCTTATTAAAACTTTGTTAAGTGTGTCTGAAATTTTCAAATAACTTCCCCAGATCTAGTTGAGCTGTTTATTGGGAAGATTTCCCCAGTTCCTTGTTTGCTCATTTGCAATAAATCACCTTCTCACTGAGAGACTTGTTTCTCCTTTGTAGCACTGGATCAGATGGTCCTTTCTATTGAAAATAGCCATGCTTATGGTAACATCACCAGGTGTTATTCCATTTTCTCAGAAACCCCCTGTAGATCAATTGTTTTTGTCTTGCAAAGCCCAATGTGGGTGGATGTTTTATTTTGCTTAACATGTCTTTTTATTTTTAATTTTTTTTAATTTTTTTTTAATTTAAAATTTCTGTCATTGATGAGTGCAATCTCCTTTGTTGATTGAAGATGCAATCAGCTATAGATGCAATCAACTAACTATGGATACAGATAACACAGTAATAATCAGGCCAGGGCTTGCTTGCAAAGAACTTTACGCCAAGTCAACACGTGAAGTTAGCCATTAAATTAATCATACATATGTTTATTGTCCTAATGGGTGTTCTTTACAAGCAGTACTTCTTTACACCAGATATTAAAACCTTAGTCATCTTATCTTATCAATTCAATCCCTCTCAACATGCATATCATCTCCAGTATTGTTCTTTAATAAGCAGCTTATGGAAACCAATAGCCTGCAAGGGTAATCAATAACCTTCTCTTGGCCAATTAAAATGGGGACTCATCTAAAATTTCCACTCACTCCCTTTATTTTTTTTTTTTATTTATTTTTATTTTTTATTTTTATTATGGGTAAAAATCAAAATTCTCACAATACATACAAACAT
>JAKSZT010038682.1:5044636-5085835 GCA_026826555.1 Tolypeutes matacus
TCACCATATGTGAGCAAGAGAATACCATCAAGTCCACTCTAGTCCATGCTGACCTTACACCAGGTTGTTCCCAACCTGTACACTTTGTGAGGACAGCTGCCACCTGAAGCCACATGGTTCCCTTGTCTGGACCTGAAAGATGCCTTCTTCTGCCTGTGGCTGCACCCCCCCAAACCAGCCTCTGTTTGCCTTTGAATGGGAAGATACCAAAACCCCAACAGAAAGTTCAGCTAACCAGGACCCAAATCCCACAGGGCTTCCAAAATTCTCCTACCCTTTTCGGGGAAGCCTTGGCAGTAGATTTGGACACCTGCCTCCAGGAAGACTGCAGGTTCGCCCCCTTGCAATATGTAGATGACCTCCTACTTGCCAGTGAACTGGAAAAGGACTGCTGGAGAGGGACCCAGACTCTCTTACAACTTCTAACACAGACTGGGTAAAAAGTGTCTTGGAGAAAGCCTCAGATCTGTATAAAGGAGGTCAAATACCTGGGGTTCAGCATCAAACAAGGGCACTGGATGCTTGGACCCAAATGAAAGAAAGTGATTTGCACCATCCCTACACCCACCACAAAAAGAAAGTGTCGCAAGTTCCTCGGGGCTCCATGGTTCTGCTGCAACTGGATTCCAGGGTTTGCAGCCATGGCAATCCCCTTTACAAAGTTCTGGTGGGTCCAGAAAAAGAGCCTCTTGCCTCAGGAGAAGCTCAATAGGAGGTCTTTCAAAACATCAAAAGACAACTGGGCTGAGCCCCTGCCTTGGGCCTCCCAGATGTAACTCAGAACTTTAACCTGTTTGTGTATGAAAAGAACAAATTAGTATTGGGGCTTCTCACACAAACAGTTGGTCCCTGGCAAAGACCCACTGCTTACCTCTGCAAACAGCTGGACTCTGTGGCCACAGAGTGGCCACCCCTCCTGAAAGCCCTGGCAGCAACTGTAACCCTCATCAAGGAATCTGACAAATTAACTCTTGGATGGGCAATTCATGTTATGGTGCCACACACAGTCACTGTCCTAATGAACTCACATGGGCATCCTTGGGTATTGAATCCCCAGCTTGCAAATTACCAAGGTTTTCTCTGTGAAAACCCCAGAGTGACAATAGAAACAGTGCACAATCTAAACCCTGGCACCTTTTTGCCAGATGAGGAAGGTACTCCTGAACATGATTTTGTTGAAGTGACTGAAGAAGTTTACATCAGTCACCCTGACCTCCAAGACAAACTGCTCTCTTCCCCAGACCAGACACTACAGATGGGAGCAGTCTTGTTAAAAATGGGAAAAATTTGCTGGATGGGTAGTCACCATTATGAACGGGTGGTGGAAGCAGTGCCTCTACTGCGGGGATGGTCTGTGCAATGAGCAGAACTCTGGGCACTGGTCCAAGCCCTGCAGTTAGCCACTGGGCAAGCGGTAAACATTTACACTGACTCTAAGTATGCATTTGCTACCATTCATATCCATGGGGCAATTTATAAAGAAAGAGGTCTCCTAACCGCAGGAGGAGTGGAAATCAAAAACAAAGAAGAAATCCTCCAACTGTTAGAAGCAATCTGGAGACCAAAGTCACCATCATCCACTGCCGGTGACATCAGAAAGGAATGGATATGGTCACTCAAGGAAACAGGCTAGCCGACAAAGCAGCTGGGCAAGTGGTTTAAGGAACCCATGGAATACGAGTCCCAGAATTGACACCACAGCTGTCCCTCTTAGGATAAGAGACTAATCAACTAAGCTATACCTGGGAAGAACAGGAGTGGGCTAAAAGATAAGGGGAAGCTGAATCCCTGAAGGCACTTGGCTGCTCCTGGATGACCAGAATTTTTTTCCAAAAGAAGCTGCTCATGCCCTCATCCAGAGATACCACCAACTCACCCACCTGGGGAAAACTGTGCTAGAAGTCTTGCTCAAGTGATAGTACTACATAGCCTGGCTAACTTCTCTATGTGTCACCATCAGCAGCCAGTGCCAAATTTGTGCCAAAAATAGCCCTTTACAGGGTCCCTGTGCTGTGGCAGGTGTCCAGTACACAGGGACAGCCCCCCTGAAGATCTCATAGTAGAGTTCACAGAAGCAAAATCAAGAGGGGGAAAAGTATCTGTTGGTGATATGCACCTTTTCAGGTTGGGTCAAAGTTTTCCCCCCTTGCACCAAAATGGTAAAAGAAGTGACTAAGGCTTTACTTAGAGAAATCATTCCATGACATGGGCTGCCACTGTCAATTTGAAGTGACAATGGCCTGGCATTCATGGCTGCCATAGTCCAAGAGCTAGCAAAAATGTTAGAATCAAGTGGAAACTCCATACCCCTTACAGGCTCTTGAGTTCAGGGAAAGTTGAACACATGAATCAAACCCTGAAAGCCAACCTAGCCAAATTCTGCCAGGAAAATGTTCCCCCCTGGATAGACTTACTTCCCTTGACCCTTCTTCAAGTTAGGTGCACCCCAGGACCCACAGGCTATTCACCCTTTGAAATTCTATTTGGGCAGCCATCCCCAAATTATCTGGCCCTTCAAAGTAAATCTCAAACTTCTGCGGTAGGCTAGCCAAGATTCTATCCTCCAGCAGCTGCAGTAAACTCTAGCCAAAATACATAAAACTGTCTTGATCCAGAACCTCATCCCCCTGGGACACCCGTTGCACCCCCCACTGGCCATGAGACCTAGTCTGGGTCAAAGACTGGAAAAAAGAAACCTTTCAGCATTCCTGGACAGGTCCACATACTGTGATCCTTTCAACTCCTACTGCTCTTAAAGTTGCAGGCATTGTCCCTTTTATCCATTATTCCAGAGTCAAGAAGGCACACCCATATAAAGAGCAGGACAGCTGGACAGCTCAACCCATACTTGGCCAGCCCTTGAGAGTGCGAGTCACCCAGGATCCCCGAGCACCAACTTCATCAAATGCCTGCTGAATGCACCCCTGCTCCTGATGGATCATGTGCTTATATGGCCTGTTAGCCTTGGTATTTGGAGTTGGACTTGCTGCTGTGGCCCCTGCAGACTGGACTGCTGTGAATAGAGCCCTATTTGTAATTGCTTACTGGTGTATAATAGGATGCTTCTGTGCCTTGACTTGCTTTTTCTTTCCTTCCTTGCCCCCTCCCTAGGAGCCAATACCTGCCCCCAAATCTATGGCAGCTGCAAGTTAGTCAAAGCTGGGGCAAACAATCCATGCAGAATCTTCAGTCCCCTTCTCAGCAGGTGCAACTTCAGCCTCTATAATATTTGATGCTTGCAAGGCAATCCAAGATCATACTCCTTATACCTTGCTGGTTGCCCCATACCCCAGACCCCATACCTGCCCCCAGGAGAGGGTGTAGTGGTCGCATCTATGGGAGTTATGACAAATACCTTGGTGAAGACCCCCAAAAGGGTGGAGGATACTGCTCCTCTTGGAGCTTGCTGGTAGGTGCCACCACTCCCTGGAAGGAGGTCGCACCGACGTCTCCATATCTCCTACAGAAAATACCCAGCCCAACAAGTTGTGGCATAGAAACCTGTGACCATATAAAACCCACCTTATTAACCATAACCACTGGATCAGAAAATACCTTTTTAAAGGCCCAAACAGGACTAAACTAGGAGTTGGTGTATACAACCCATTGCGGCTGGACCCAGGGGACTTCATACTGTTCCAACTGATCCTGGTAACCCAACCCCCAGAGAAAACCCTAATGAAAATTTTCAGTAAAGCCACCCATTTGCTAAAAGCAAAAGATAGAAAAGCCCCCCACAATGTCCTTTTTAACCAGGTTAAAAATTTCCACCAACTACTAAATGAATCTCAGCTCAAATTAGCTGCCTCCTGCTGGCTATGCACTTCCTCCAGTTTTAACAATCTTCCCCATACCTGTCCCATGGAATGTAACCCTCGTGACCCATGGCAGCTCTTCAGTGAAACCAGGCCCCTCACAGTCTGCATAACCAACCCCCCAGGAAAACTGGCTAACTGTAAAAACATAACTACCAGGTCTCCTTCAACTATCCTCCCTCTTGGAATGGCCAACTGTAACACCTCACACCCACTCCGTGAACCTGACCGATGCACCACAATCTCCACCATCTGGGTCTGTGGCACCAACGCTTACCAGTGCCTACTCCAGGATGGCCAGGGCATATGCTACCTGGTTGGCCGGGACCATCATTCTCAGTGTATGGAGATGAATTGCCCAGAAACTCTCCTGAGCCAAATGAGCAATAGAGGGAATTCTGGTATTCTTAGGACTAGGAGTAGTAGGGAGCACAGCAGTAGCGGGGGCCTCACTTGCAGTTGGTCATGAGGGCTTACAAACACTAGCACGGTAAACATCAAATGACTCAAAGAAATATTGGGGGCTCTCAATGGGTTGCAAGACCAGGTAGACTCATTGGCAGATGTGGTTTTACAAAACAGGCAAGGATTAGACTTGCTTACTGCAAGTTCAGGGGACATCTGCCAGGCCCTGGGTGAAGAATGTTCTTTCTATGCAAACTCCTCAGGAATAGTTAGGGACAAAGTGGCCCTGCTGAAGAAATGAGCCAAAGACCATTTAAACCATGTATACTAGGCATCTGCCAACAGGAGCTACTTCCAGTATCTGCTCTCCTGGATTTTGCCATTTAAGCCAATAATAGCCTCAGTCTTTTTCCTCTTAACTTTTGGGCCATGTGTTCTATGGTACCTAACACAATACATCACTTCCCACTAAATGCCTTAAAACACTAAGTAATTCCTCATGTTAAATATCATCCCTTGGGGACTATAGAAAAATCCCCATACTAGCAGATGGTGCCCTATAAAGAATTATAAAGGCATCAAAACAGGGGAATGATAAGGGAAGTCCTGGGACCCTAACCCCCTGTAACAGTTGGCCATTTTGATGTAAATATGAATTCCAAAAATATAATTAAATCATGCTTGTAAACTGATCTGTTAATCTGGGCATGATTAGGTTAGGATTAGGGCGTTGAGCCCCATCCCTTGGTGGGTGGGAAATCGAATATAAAAGGCAAGACAAAGGACAGTTGAAGCAGTCTTTTGAGAAGCAGTTTTGATGTTGGAAAGAAGGCCCCAGGGGAAGAGAAGCAAGCCGTTCACCTAATCGTTTACAGCTGACCTTGTGGAGGAAACTGGAGCTAATCCCGGAGAGAAATGCAGCCCCGGGAAGAGAGGAACCCCAGAAGCCTGAACCCTGGCAAACGCCGGCAACTGTCTTGCTCTTGTCTAACATGTGGCAATAACTGTGGTGAGAGAAGAAACTTAATGGTTTATGGCCTGGTATCTGTGGACTTCTACCCCAAATAAATACCCTTTATAAAGACCAACCCATTTTTGGTATTTTACATTAGCACCCCTTTGGCTGACTAATACAGAATTTGGTACCAGAAGTGGGGTAGTGCTTTTGCATATACCAAAATGTTGGAACAGTTTTATAAATGGGTAAGGGGTATTTTTTGGAGGAATTGTGAAATGCTTGATGGAAAAGGCCTAGACCACTTTGAAGAGATGGTTGATAGTAATATGGACGCTAAAGAGACTTTCTATGATGCCTTAGAAGTAAATGATGAAACTTTTATTGGAAACTGGAGGAAAGGAGATCCATGTTTTAAAGTTACAGAGAACCTAACAAGATTAACTCCTGGTGTTATATGGAAGACAGAATTTAAAAATGGCGAACCAGAGCATTTAGCTAAAGAACTTTCCAAGGTAAACTTGGAGAATGTGGCTTGGCTTCTCCTTGCAGCTTATAGCAAAATACTAGATGAGAGAAATACACTAAGGACTGAACTTTTGGGCACAAAGAAAACAGAAACTGATTCTGGAACTTCCAAGTTTCTGGAAATCAAATTCCCAGATGAAAGTGCCCCATTTGAAGGCTTAGCTAAACCTGAAACTTGTAAATCAGAATTGAAGATGCAGTTATCTAGGAAAGACTTGTGGAAAGTCTTACTGTCTGATGGCTTGGACCCCTGCTTCCTGCATGCTAAACCAACAAAGTTTTTGAGAGAGCTGTATGAACAAAACCACTGTCAGCTTGGACAAAAGAGGACATGGAAAGGAGAGATTGAAGGAGAATCAGCTTTAAGAAGAAAACCGTGGAAGTGGAGATCTGAACTTAAAACATCTCCTTGGGCCAAGAGAGGAGCCCCGCCCATGTGTACAGAGAGGGTGAGTTTGCTCCTGCAGTTGAAGAGGGTGGATGTTCCTACCCAATGTTCTGAGAAAGTTTTGATGCCGCATGGTGCAGAGAGGGTGAGTTTTCCCCAGCAGTTGAAGAAGGTGGATGTCCCCACCTGATGTTCAGGAAGAGTTTTGCCACCCCAGGGTGCAGAGAGGTTGGAGCACATTCCTCAAAGATTGTGGTGGTTAAGGTCAACACCCCATTGTTCCGAGAGGGGTGTACCTGTCCCCCATAGATTAAAGAAAGCCAGGTGGCCAACCCATTGCTCTGAGAGGGTTGAGCCTGTGTGCAAAAGGTTAGGGAAGGCCAGGTGGTCAACTCGTTGCTCTGAGAGGGTTGAGTCTGTATGCCAAAGGTTAGGGGGAATGTTATCTTCACCTCACTGTACTAGGGGGGCTAAGACTCTAACCCAAAGATTGGGTAAGGTGTGGCAATCACCCCAACACTCTTGGAGGGTGAGGTCTGGAGCTTGGTGGACACCCAGATGCTTGATGAGGATGGAACAAAGAAAATGGCCATTGGGCAAGCCTGTGGAAAGGGTGGGTTCCCATGTGACCCCCAAGGAGAAGAAAACATCTTCTTAAAAATGATTCTCAGACTTTGAAATCAAATGGAGGATGCCCTGCAAGTTTACTGAACTGTAGAGGATCCATGACTCATGTTTAACATCCCAATTTCTTATGATATTGAAAATGTTTATCCTTTGTTTTTCCATTTGTGTATTGGAAACAGTTAAATGGTTTTGTAAGTTTCAAAGGTCTATAGCAGATGGAACTTTGCCTCAAGATAAACTGTATTTCTTTAAAGTGATTATGATATGATTTTGCAGTTGAATTGTTACTGATTTAAGGTTTTCTAAATATTGTAATATATTTTTGGAATTCAGAGGGTGGAGTGTAACAGTTGGCCATTTTGATGTAATTATGAATTCCAAAAATATAATTAAATCATGCTTGTAAACTGATCTGTTAATCTGGGCATGATTAGGTTAGGATTAGGGCATTGAGCCCCACCCCTTGGTGGGTGGGAAATCGAATATAAAAGGCAAGGCAAAGGACAGTTGAAGCAGTCTTTTGAGAATCAGTTTTTTTTTTTGTTTTTTTTTTTACTTTCATTAAATATTTAATCGAATAAGTATGACAGGTAAAAGCAATAAATTCAAAATTTCAAAATTTATATTATTGCCAGATAAGTGGGCCCATAGTCCAACGTGCATGAGAGGACAGTTCACTGGTACTCGATTTTTCAAAAAGAGAAAGAATTTACTGCAAGGTAAGCAGTTTTGATGTTGGAAAGAAGGCCCCAGGGGAAGAGAAGCAAGCCGTTCACCTAATCGTCTACAGCTGACCTTGTGGAGGAAACAGGAGCTAATCCCGGAGAGAAATGCAGCCCGGGAAGAGAGGAACCCCAGAAGCCTGAAACCTGGCCAACGCCAGCAACTGTCTTGCTCTAACACGTGGCAATAACTGTGGTGAGAGAAGAAACTTAACGCTTTATGGCCTGGTATCTGTGGACTTCTACCCCAAATAAATACCCTTTATAAAGAGCAACCCATTTTTGGTATTTTACATTAGCACCCCTTTGGCTGACTAATACACCCCCCTCGGCAGAAACCCACAGTTTTAGGAAAATAAACTCCCCTCGGTCTCTTTCTCCCCTCCTCTCCCCTTTTCTCCATGAAATCTTTGCCAGGAAGATAAGCACCCTCTGCCTGTCCCTTTGAACTGAAATTTATAACTCTAAACAGATAATGGCTCTTTTCCTCCCTAATGGCCCTCTGCTTTTAGGAAGATAAGCTAACCTCCCTCCTCTGCTTTTGTAACCCTCCTGCCCACATGCTTAAGAATTTGCCTGCCTAGTGTTCCTATATAAACTTATGAAAGTCAAGAAACAGGGCTTAGAATTTGGAGGCTGAATTTTCCTCTGGGCCCATGTGTAATAAAACTTCATTTATCCGTACCTTCAAGAGTCACTTGGGTTTTATTCCATTGGTTGCAACAGCTTAGGTAATGAAAGTACCCAATTCACTTCAAAGTAAAGATTTACTGGAAACTATAGCTGTCTTGAACATGTTAAAATCCCGGTAAACTTCATTTTTCTAAGTAGTTAATGAATGTGCTTAAACCAGATATCCCTCTTAGCCCTTGTTCCAGCACCTGTACCAGTACTTAATGTTCCAAAGTATACCCCAGATGAACAAACCAGGACAGCTAGCTTGGGGTTCAACCTAGAAGCTGATGGGTGGGATGTTGTGGGAGGTGGGGAACATGGGAATCCCTGTAATTTGTGTTTAATATTTAGGTAATCTAAGCATCTTTTAAAATATATATATATATATATACATAAAAGTAACATTTATGCAAGCAAATACACATATATGCATATATATTTATATACCATTTTACAAATATTGGTATGTATTGTGAAAAATTTGATTTTTACCCACAATTAAAAAAAACAAAAAGACACTCAAGTCTACCTGCCAAGAGCAATGCTGAAGTTCCTTCACTCATACACAAGGAAGGACTGGCAAACCCACCAGCCATCCTGTCACGGTTAAGCATTTCCCAAAAGAAGGAAAATGGCAAACTAGGTGGCTAAAACCCACTTCAACTTAACCTCTTTGAGATGGTCCATGGGCAACCTTTCCTCACCCAGGACCTGAAAACCAGCTTCTAATCAAACCTGACATGAGAAGAGGCCTCTCTCTCAATTAGAGAAAAAATGGAAGGAACTTTACTCTGTGGTTCTGATCACTCCCACAGCTACTAAAGTTAAAGGAATTTACAGCTTGGTGCACTAACCCTAAGTGAAACCAGCTATCCAGAAAAGTGCCAGCTCAACAGAAGCATCTGACGAGACACATGAGTGCCAGTCATTGGATGGCCTGAAATACCTCTTCAAGAGACAAAGCTAAGTAGTGTCTATGTCAAAGCCAGGTTTTCCCTCTAACTCTATCCCAGATGCCTATTATTAGGGGGAGGGAAAACCAGACACCTCTTTAAAAACTTTGTCTGTTTTCATCTCCTGTAGCCTAATTAAAAAGAGCTATGACTTTTCTCATTCCTCTCCGTTACCACAGGAACTGGGATTGGGAATTTATACCTAACCTCATTGTCTATTACAATCTCTTCTCTGTAAATTTAACCACTAGCTTAATGCAATTAAAGAATACTGTTTCCTGCCCAATTTTGGGTAATACAGCCTTTACAGGCACCTGGTCTTCTCTACATTTGTTGTCCAATATCCTCTTAGTGAAACCATAAATCATCAAGATTCTAATCAAGTTTATTTCTTCCAGAATTAACATGTTGTTAGCCATAGGGGACTTCATCCACCTTCACTCAGGATGCCAGATCTTTCTCCAACTGAGATAGAGTAGCCAGAGTATTTTACACCTTGTCAGGTAGGGCCTACTCCCCCAAAACAGCAGGAAGTATTTACAGAAGAATGAACATCTCCCTTCAGCACCCCTTTGAGAATAAAGGTGTAAACTCTCTGAAGGAGGAATGAAACAGGCTTCATATAGGGAATGAATAGATGGATCTGGAACCTAGTGAAAGGTCCAGGTGGACATCAGTGCCCCAAGATGGCTGCTGGAAGACCCTTGTGAGATTTCAGCCATTCAGAATGAGATTTCCAGAGATTTCCAAGAGATTCTCAGATATTCTCCAGGGATTTATAATTGACCCCACCTGGGGGATTGATGGGTGGGGTAATCAGTCAAAACAGCAAACACCTGGGACTCCTCCCATGCCATTAGCAAGGGGGTGGAATATTTAACAGTTTAAAAAGCAGGTGCAAAGGTCAAGTCTCTCCTGTTGCACCCCTGATCCTGCTCCTGGTGGCTTCCAAGCCCTGCTCCTCTCAGCGCTCCTGGCTTCCGCAGCCTGCTCTCACCATGTCCCACCTGCATTGATCAACATGCAAGTAAAACCTGGGCATTTATCATCTATAATGGGAAATTGTAGCCTATAAATCAGCCCTCTCTATCACTTTTCAGTCCCTTACTCTTTACCTGGGACCTGTGATCTGTTATTTTCTCCCATTTCTCTTCTCTCCCTACATTAATAAATTGCTGGCCTAACTCACCTGAAATGCTCTGAAATTCATTTCTGCAGTATAAGTCAAAAACCTAGATTAAATCAAGTAACAGTAGCATCCCCAGATAAAATACAGGGCCCTGGTTAAACTTTAATCTTAGGGTAGCAATGGTGTAAATCTAAAATTCAAATTTAACGGGGACTCCTGTATTTTATCTAGACACTCTTCCTACAATGAAGAGGACAGCCTGCCATAACAAAAAACTATTCTGCACCAAATGGCAATAGTGTCAAGACTGCAAAACTGCTCTAGAGCTGTGGTTCTAACTTCAGTTTGCATCACAATTAACTTGTGGCATGAAAAGCATGATTGTTTGGCCCAGTTCATTTTCTGAATCAGTAGGTCTCCAGCAGACCCCAGGATTTGCATTTCTAAAAAGTTCCCAGGAGAAGCTGCTGTTGGCCTGAGGGACACATATTAGGAACTGCCACCCTATAGAGAAAAAAGGCTTTGTGTGCTAATGAGTAGGAAAGAGGAAACTAAGCGAAAGTGGAGTCAAGGAGTATGAATGAAAATGGTGGGAGAGAGAGGTCCAGCGCAGATGGCGTACTTCTCTAGTCCCCTCGCCTCCGGCCAGAAGCACTTACAGGGCTCTTCTAGAGGCCATGGAAGCTGGATGGGCTAAGGTGGTGTCGGGGGCGGGGCCATGCGGGGGCCCGACCTTGCTGTGCGGCAGCAGAGGGCAGAGCTGGAGGTGGGAGGAGGATGGGCTGCGGTGGTCCGGGGGTCGGGCCATGGCCGGCCAGAGGTGGGTTGGGGGCGGGGCAGGGCAGCTTCTGGGGCTCTGTGCAGTGCCCCATCCCTTCCTAAGAGCTGCACGTTCCTTCCTAGGGAAGTGCTGGGTGCTGGCCTTGCTGCTACCTGTGTGTTTCATTGGGCTCCCTGAGGTTTCTGAGGGTTTTGTTTTCCCTTTTGCTTCTCTTTTATTTTGAAGTGGGGAAGCAGAAGAAGGGAGGGAGCCCGAATCTCTCAAAGGCCTTCCTCAAGTCCCCGGTCCAGCTCTGAAATACTTATATTTATAACATTTTTTTTTTAATTTTGAAGGAATATAAACATTTAGAGAAGTTGCAAAACCAGGACAAAGAACTCATTCTCTTCACTCAGGTTCCCTGAACATTAACCTCATTTTACCTAACGACAGTACAGTTAGCAAATCTAGGACATCGGCATTGATACAGTACTGTTATGTACAGACCATAGTCGTATATCTTTACTTGACAGTCCAGTTCAGGATTGAGTTGTCCTGTCTTTTTGGAGAAATGTACATGTTAAACAGTGGGAGCCACTCACTAACTCCTCTCCCCTGTCTTCTTTAGTGCGGCCCTCCTGCCCAGGAAGCTCTAGATCTCAAATAAAAGTGTCAGGGCCAGTTGAGATTGTCCAGCTGGGCCTTTGGATGGCTTGGACACAGGTGACCACCCTCAGCTTCTGACCCAGGTGTCCCTTGGCCACCCAACCTTCTTGTGGTTCCCCCCCCCACTCCCTCCTACCACTCAGGCCATTCTCCAACCTTCTCTCCTTGGTACCCCTGGCATAGCTGTAATTTTATATTTACTTACCTGACATTTAGTAGACACCTGAGATGTTTATTGAATGGATGAAGAAGTGATGGGGTATTTTATTTGCCCAACAGCCTCTCTGGAACTTAGTACCATTGTGAATTTGTTTTACTTTATAGAGGCAATTGTTACTCATGCCCCATTACTGTCTTGGTTCTGCAAGACCCATCAAGAAGGTTGGAGGGCCTGGGGACCAGGGAAAGGAAGAAATGGACTTCTGTCACCTTTCCTCTGCTCTGGTTGAGTCCACTGTGTTAGACTATCTACTGAGACACATTTCCTATGCAGGGCTTCAGAAAATCTTTAAGAATATATTTGGTTAGAATCAATCATATCAAGCATTCTGGTTATTTTCTGAATAGCTGTCTCAAAGCAAAAAAGTGAAGATGAAAATGAAGGCCTGCTCCAGGATGAGGTGGGTGGGGTGCTCAGCAGCACAAGTAGTTCAGCTCAGGGACAATTTATTGAGTGTCTGTTGCATGTCAGGAGACAGGCTAGCTTCTGGGGATAAAAATATGTGCTGCCATCAAGGAGAACATAGTGTGTCATTTCAGTCTAAAGTGATAAGAAGAGTGCTAGAGAAACCCTTGATGGATGGAGAAAGATGTTTTAGAGCATGGACTGAGGCCAGGTTGAGGATGCTGGGGAAATGATAGGGGACCAGGTTGAGTGGCCTTGACCTTACTCTGGATTCAGGTTGAATGGTGACCTGGGTAGTTTCTCAGTAGGCTCTGAGGACAAGTTGGTGTTAGTATGACCATCACCAGCTGTTGGTGAGTGGATGACAGCCTGCTTAGGACACAATAGAGGAAAGATGATTAGCTGGTGAAGGGCAGAGCATCTGTGAAAGGGTACTGCAGGTCACACTCCCTGAACCAAACCAGGCCAGACATGGGTAAGAAG
Source organism: Tolypeutes matacus (assembly GCA_026826555.1). NCBI lineage: Eukaryota > Metazoa > Chordata > Mammalia > Cingulata > Chlamyphoridae > Tolypeutes > Tolypeutes matacus. The sequence goes on from JAKSZT010038682.1 coordinate 5,057,368, forward strand.
TCAGAATGTTTGAATTTTATGAAATGCAGAAGTGCCCCTTAATCAAACATAGTATTTCTTCAGCAAGATGTAAGGATATCTTGTCAAAGACTCATCAGCCATAATCCTTTGAAACTACCTTGAAGACATTCTTGTTGAGATAATTGGACTGTGAAAAAAAAAATAAATGATTAGCAAACAAACAAACAAAAAAAAAAAGATGTAAGGATATCTATAGTATGTGGTATCCATGGGGACTCTAAGGAAACTCAGATCAGTTTGGCCAGGATTTGCTGCAGAGTTTTGGAAAGCATTCAGTTTTCTGAACCCTTTTGGATTCAGGAATTTGGGTGACAGGTTGAGGATCTGAAATGATAGCTGACACACTTTGAACTCTCATTATCTCCTCTTACAGGCAAGGCATATGGAAGGTAAGTGACCTGCCCACAGTCACAGCCTGTAACCAGTGACTGTATTGTGCACATTCTTAAAAGCTACAGACTTGTGAGTAGGGGGCTTGAAGGTCCGTGGTCTTTCTCCCACACTTCAGACACCTGGTCTCTGCCTGCAGCCTGCCTGCTGAGGGAAGATAGAACAGAAGGGCGGCAAAGGCCTGCATATGTCTCATCCCCTGATGGGTATTCACAAGGGCACATAGGGACTTCTGGGAACATTTGATCCATGACATCTAGAAACCTGTGTTCTGGGTAGGTGGTGAGCTTTTCTCATGAACTGGAGAGAAAGTTACGAACTCTGCCAGGCATCCCATGGAGGAGGTAGGTGGTCTGAGGTGCAGGACAGGTGAGCTGGAATATGTGCTAGGAGAGCTTTGAGAAAATTCAGGTAAGTTACTCCATAAGGACTATGAGAATTCTTATAAGGGACAGACTGCTGGATGGGAGGATGACTGCATTCTGATTTTCTTCCTCTAGCTGTGCAAGCTGTGTGTGCTGTGAAGAGCTTCTCCCTGGCACTCCCTTGTCCCTGCAGGGCAGTTGCCCTGTGGGACTCAGGCAGCATTGCTGGGCCATCTCAGTACTTGCCCACATGTTTCCTTGAAAGTGGCCATGTACCTGTGTATGTGTGTGTGTAAGATGTGCATACACAAATATATAAAATGCATTGGAGCAGTTTAAAGAATAATGAAGTGACTTTAAATATCTCACCCAGTTTAAGACATAGATCCTGATCAAAATCTTAAAAACTCTGTGTTTGCCTGCCTCAGTCTCATCTTTTGTTTTCAGATTTAACCACTGTTCTGAAGTCCATCATAATTGTTTCCTTGCATTTCTTTGTAGTTTTGCCAGGTATATATTGCCAGATTATATATTGTACAGTTTTGCTCAACTTTTTGGATATTATAAAATTAGATCACACTAAAAGTAGTATGCTTTTTTTTTCTTAGTATAATTTTGATATTCTTTTGTGTTGTGTATATCTGAAGCTCTTATCCACTATCTGGTGTATTCCATTGCACACATTCTGTTGATGGCCCTATGAGGAGTCTCTGGTTTTTTGTTACTGAAAATAAACAGTGCTGCAGTGGGCATTCTTGTCAATAACTGCTGGTACATAAGTGTGGTAGTTCCTCTAGGACAGTGATTTTCAACTGTTGTGAAGAGTAGGAGAGGGGTGAGAATGTTTGACAGAGTCCAATTGATTGTGTGTTGTAGCCACAGTGGCATCCCATTCAAGGTAGATGTTAGACAAAGCCTAGATCAACCATTTTCATTTCACAGCTGGGAGGTGAGGTGCTACTGACATCTAGTGGGTAGTGGCCAGAGATGCTGCTAAACTTCCTCCAATGCATGCACAGCAAAGAATTATCTGCCCCCAAATGCCAGAAGTGTTGAGGTTGTGAACCCTGCTTTAGGGTAAATAGCTGAGGGTGAGATTGGTGGGGGTATGGTTTGGGCATGCTCAGCTTTAGTAGCTACTGCCATGTCCCAAGTATGGCAAGGACCTTTATAAAAATGACAGCTTCCTGCTGAACTAAGGTGGACACATCAAACCAGAAAAAGACTCAGATAAGTCCAGCTTGGTGAGTAAAGAACTTATGTGGGGTCCTCATCTTTGGTGGTGGGAGGACAGACAGCATTTTCCAAGCTCAATCATCATCCTCACCACAAAACTAGAGGGGTCTTTTATAATGCACGTCCATATGCAAGTGGGGAGACTTGTGAGGGGCAGCGGGACTTCCAAGATAAGATTTACTGATCAGTCACCAGTTCACAACCAGTTCCAAGGCTTGCCTTTTTAACTACTCAGGAATGCTGCTGCCGTTTTAGGAGGGGAAAAGAGCAGGAAGGATTGGGTGGAAAATGCAAAATCCTATGCCACAATCCACCATCTTCCCACAACTTTTACAGTCTTTCTGCATGAAGAACTGAGGAGGGGTTATAAATGATAGGACTGTGAGTGCAGGTCACAGCTTCAATATAAACAAGACAAGCAATACAGGACTTTGTGGGCTCTGGGAGTTGCCACCTAGAAGGGAGGCTTTTATTTGCAGTCTTTAGCCTATTACTCCAATTTGTCAAAGATAAGAGGATTTTCCAGGGGAAACTAGAGATGTCCAATGCTGGCACATATCCACACACCCAGCAGTTTGATTGTGGGTGGTTGCCACAGTGGTGGCCCAGTCAAGGAAGGTGTTAGAGAAAGCCTGGACAAAGCCATGTGAGCCTGGAAGAGAGGCCTAAGGGCGCAAGCACAGATGTTTACTGGGTACCCAGAGGGGGGTAAAATAACAGTGGAACATATTCCCATTTGTTGAGGGTGGGCAAGATCTGGACTAACAATAGGACATCCTCCCATGGCAGCTCCTCTGGCCACTCTCATTGTGTAGCCTCTGAGTTGCTTCTTCAGCACCTTTAGAGCTGGGTTCCTGGTATCAGAGTCACTTAAATATTGTAGGTTATACACAAGAAGCAGAGCCCAGGAATAAATGGGACTGCTCCAAGAACTTATAGTCTAGGCCCTAATTTCATTACAATCTCTTCTTTGTTTCTAGAGATCATTATAACTTCAGGTTATACTAGATTTGTTTTGTTTTACTTTTACACTTTTACAAAGATTATGTTAGTCAACAGGTATTTCACTTCACATTAAAATGAATGGGTTCTGTATTGTTTGTTGTAAGATACACAGTATACATGAATATACTTCAGCAGTACAGGAAAAAAACAACTTTTCTCAATTATTTTACAAAAACCAAAGAATCCCAATGGAATCAAGATTATTTTTCCCCTACCACTACCTTAATATGCAGTTTGAGATGGTGTTTAACAGGTTTCTCTGTTAGAAGTCACTTTTTGTTGTCAATATCAACTCACAGATTTCAACTTGATTATGGCTTCCTGGAAGGAGCTATTTACATTGAAATCCTTCAGTTTAGAAAATGCTTTTATAAACTTCCTACAGCCTATAACTTCCTATAACCTCTTATAACCATTTATAACCATTTAAACAGACCAGATACATCACCTTAAGATAAATTTCACCTTTAAATAAGCTTATTAAATTACAGCCAACAATACAGGGAAATTTACTTTCTCTAACCCTGTACAACTTCTCATATCCATTCTGATCTTGTCCTACATAATCCCCCTCTCATGAAAACAAGCTGTTTTATCTTAGGACAAAAACACACTGCCTTAAAGAAGCTTAGTAAATTTTAGTCAACAATGACTATGAATTCACTTCCACCAACATTTTACTTCTTTCCATATCCATTTAAGTCTTACATCTCTCAGTCAGTTATGTAAAAACTAGTAGTTTCACTTTAGGATAGAACTATATTCTCTTATTTAATGTGGTTTCATTAAACACAAACAGGTTTCATCATCTTAAAGATCTAATAAATATAATACTAATTTATTTTATTACTTTTTGTGTGAACCCAATTGAAACTGTTGCAACAGATGGAATGAAAACCCAAGTGGCACTCTGAGGGGTGAATGAACAAAGTTTTTTTGCATGCAGGCTCAAAGAAGAATCAAGTCTCCAAAAGTGCCCTGTCTTGATTTTCATAAATTTATATAGGAACTCTAAGCAAACAAATTCCTAAGCAAGGGGGCAGGCTGGGTTAAGAAAGCAAAAGGAGTGAGGTTAGCTTATCTTCCTAAAGCAGAGGGCTTTTAGGGAGCAAATGAGTCATTATCTGTTTAGAGTTGTATATTCTAGTTGGAAGGGGCAGACTGGAAGTGCCTATCTTCCTAGATGTGAATTCCAGGGAGAAAAGGGAGGAAGGGAGAAAGGGATGGAGAGGAGCTTATTTTCCTTAAGTTTTGGGTTTCTGCTGAGGGGGGGTAAGGGCCCTGGCACTTTATCAAAACAATTATAATTCATGTAAGAAATTATTTTTTCTCTTCCTCTATAGGTGGCTAAAATCATTTTTCCATAATATTATAAAATTGTGAAAAATCTCAAAAACATTCTCTCAGGCTCTGGAATATATATATGTAATAATTGTTTACTTTATTTCAATCATAATTTAGAAAAAGTTTTCAGTAGCTTTCAAGGACATTTTCTTAGTAAAATTTGGTTTTTAGATTATTAATTACTGTCATCCATAGGCTGTTAACAAATTTAAAGAGTAGAATTACAGGGGTCAGCTATGTAAACCAAGTTTTATTCTATAACATTCCCTCTGTCTCTATTATTCTTAAATCCCAGGCCAGTAGACAGAATTCCAAGCTAAACTCACAACTCCCCATCTTTTCATATAACTCTTCCCCCAGATCTCTCTCAACTGGATTTAATGAAAGCCTGGAAATCAGTCAAGGGTAGAAGACCCTAGGGGCTGATAGGTCAAGGAGCCTAAGAAAAATCTTTTTCTTCTTCCAATTGTTTCTATAATCAGGTTTCTATATGGCCTTCTTTTCATCCTGCTCTGTTTTTCTAATTTGGGGCTCCAAGGGTACTCATTTACATATGTGTGTATATAGATATAAGCATTTATTTAATTTTTAGCAATCTGAGTAGAGCTTTCAAGAATTTTCATTCTCTATCTCACAAATAAAGAGTTAGACACACAAACAGAAACAATATTTGCTAGTTTGACTCACAATTCTCACTCCTTTGATATGGTTGTGTTCAGGTTTTCCATCATCCCACACCTGTAGATTTAAACCTTTTAAGATCTCCTCTGGGGTCAGTGTTGCCTGCAGTGTGCAAGCTTGTTCTTGGAAATACTTTTATACAAAAAAAATGGGGAAAAAGTTTTCTGGGCACTATTTGGTTAACAGGTTTTTTAGCAGGGAAAATACACTCAGGAGCCTATGCTTTAAATATTTTGGTTTAATTCAGTAGTAAGGCTCCCTTTCCCCTGGGCCCTTCTATTCCAGGTTCTGTCAGTTAAACTCAGCCATCCTATGGGCTTTCTAATTCCTTAAGAATGTCTCCAATCCCTTGAGGGATAGGTGAAGGGGTTTTAATCTTTGGTTCTAACCCTGCTCTAATTGACCTCAGTAGTGAACTTTGCCCTTGAAACACCAGCTTTTCTTAACTTGGCCTTTAAGGAAGGCTGAAAGAATTTTCCTGAGTTCCTGCACTGCTTCACTTACTCCCTATTAATTTCAATTGCCTGTTGGAGCAATTAAGGTTTTTATCTTATTTTGGGTCTCAGTAGAGTGGGATATATTTTCCCAGTTATATAAATCTGACATGGGGAATGGGGTAAGGATGCATACAAATTCTTTGTCTATTCTTAGAGGTCTTTCCAGAGTAGAAATTTTGCTGGGTCAGAGGCTGATTTAGAGAGCCATCCTTGCTGAACTGAGAGACAGGATTCTCCTTTACTGAACTCTACCCCAGCCATTTTTCTCCTTTTATCTAGCTGTTTTGAGAGACCTGTCAATAAAGTGGAGGTGGAAGTCCTCATATCCCTTACTATTTGTAACTCTTGCCTTAATTTCTCTGTCTTCCTTGAGACAGTCTGCTGTGGCTAGCCATCCTACCTATAACAATGGTTAGCTGACTTCTGCAGCAGTGCATCTGCCACCCTTACTAAATTTCAAAATCTTTTGTCCTTGAAACACACTGTTTAGTCCATCCAGCATCAACGGGGTGTCCCCATTCTCATGCGGTGGAGCACAGCCATTAAGCAAGCAGGTGACCCCACCCCACATCGAGGTAGCAGGCCACCCCAAGATATTCCCCCCTTGGATTCCCTGCCCTGGCTCTTATTTTGGTCTGAAGTACCCTGCCAACTACAGCAATTTGATAATGAGCAAATGTGGTTTCCTTTTCCCAGTGCACCTTAAATACTAATTCCTGATGCACAGAGGTTTCAAAGAGAGAAAGAGCTTATTTGTTTGCAGAAGAAAAAGAGGCCAGTGACCTTGTGACCACCAAAACTGCCCCTTGGATCTGCAGACATTCTATTTTATAACATCAGGATGCTATTGAGTAATTGGTGTGGAGCTAGCACAGGTTCCTTCATTATAAACATTAAGGGACTGAACAGGATGGAGGTGGGCACCAAACCAGGGTATGTCACAAGGTTCTGGGATAGCAGAGTACAGAACAAAGATCAGTTACAAGGTTTTTCATATGGATATTAATCAGGTCAGTCTAGAATTACCTTCACAGTAGTAACCATGCACAAAGGTGAGCCTAGTTCTGGAAAGACCAAAAACAAGTATAAGGTCAGTCTAGAATTACCATCACAATAGCATACAGAAGGGTGAGGCTAAGTCTAGAGTAACCATAAAAGGGTGATGCCTGTTTGGAATGACCCTCACAATAACAGGTCTAGGCTTTGCTAAGTCTAGCCTGTTTACCTTTGACTATTTTATAATATTAAGGCATCTATATAAGGGTTTAGTAATCATAATTATTTGTTAATTTTTAACCCTCAGTTAAGCTTCAAACAGCCAGCATCTCCTGGGAACACATCAAGGACATTCATTAAAGTCCCTGGTTTGCAGCTTGCCCTATGGAGTTTGGGCTTGTGCATCCCTATGGTTACATGAGATAATTTTATAAAATATACTATTTACAGATATTGAAGTACGAAGGACTTTGGAGATCATTTAACCAGACCCAGGAGAGCCAGTTAGTTTTTATAAAACTTTACTTTAACAGCCAGGTACTCAGACCTGAACACAGGTGTGAGGCCCCAAGAAACGAAAGTACAAGGCTTTTATAGTATTCTGGATAGTTAGGAGTTTGAAAGAAAGAAATATTCAGTTCTATAACTCTTAATTTGGTTTGGCACAGCAAACAAGCATACTTAGTACAGAAGCGAATTTTTGCAGTTAGCTGGTTTTAGCTCTTAGCAGGGTGGGCTAACCTGCTTTTCTGGCTTTTTGCAGATGGGCACTGTCAGGCAAGGTGCCTACCCATTGTTCTGTGGTTAATATGTACAGCTTAAAATTTTCCATTGTAGACCTTGAAGTTATCCATTATATTCCCCCCTTTCTCTTGTTAGAGTCAGATCTCTGACTCTTTTTCCTGGGAGAGGGGAGTATAATATGAGCACAGGGCCATTAATTTTTACTAGTGGCCTGATAAAGTGCACTTATTATTGTGATTACTCAGGGGCTTTAAGAGAACAACCTTTCATACTAATTTACATTTTTGACTTTAGCTTCTTCGTGCTCCTTGAGTTTATGTCTAATGAGGGACAAGCTTTCTTTTATAATTTTTGAATGGTTGGCATAGAAGCAACACTCTTCTTTCTCCTAGTGCCATACATAACCCTCCTTGTTTTAAGAATAGCAAATCTAGTCCTTGCCGGTTCTGGAGAATGACTTTTGCTAAAGAAGCAACTGAAGTTTCAAAGTAGGAAACAGATTTTTAAAGGTGTTTAAGGCTGTGTTTATCTGGCTATAATTTTTTTTTTCCCCTGGGATCAGTGTGCCAGCCCCTACTGCAGCTGATACTCTGATGCCTAAAGTTACAAGGATGGGAACAAGGATCTGCCCAGCCCTTTTGTTCCTTTCAGAGGGGAGGAAATGTTTTAACCCTCCTTGTCTTGAGTAATAATAGACCTGGGGGATGATGTGCACCAGGATACAGATTACAGGGTTTGAGGCATAAATTTTTCTGTTAGGGCCAACTGGATTTATAGGTGGGGTTTCTATTACTCTTCTTTGGATAGTAAATTTTGCACCGGGGTTAGATCCTGTGACATATAATCTCAGTCCCCACATTTTTCCCCCTGCCCAGTATGCATTGAACCCATCTTTTACTCGAATCCATATTGGGTCCTGAGCTCCCTCCCAATTGTCTAGGTAATTGCCTTTCTGTAAGGATATTACAGGGTCCTTTTGTGTCCATGGGGCTAGGGTTTCACAGCCCCATTGGGCACAATGGTAATGGCCAATGCTTTGGCACTCTGGAGCCCCGTCTGATGGGCAGGCATATATTTGTACCTCACTTAGTCTTTTTTTTTTTTTAATTTTGACTTCCAAAACCATGGTTAGGAACCCCAGCCTGCCCCCCCCCCCCCCGCAGCTATTGTCTGGCTGATTCCAATTTTTCCTGAGAAGGGCACACAAATCTCCAGCTATAGGAGGTTAACTGAACAAACTTATTTGCCAGGGTGTTGTCATCTCCTCCCCGCCCCCTTCTCCACCCTTAGTTTTAGCTTGTCTTATGAATTTTGATTTTCAGTGGGTTGTCAGTTCTGGTGACTGACCACTTTTCTGCTTCAGAGTTTTCCTTGTTGAACCGGACAGGTACAAACTGGCCAGCCCACTGTGGTTTGAGTGTTCTGCCTGAAACTTTCTTACCCACACTAAATTGCCTGGTTGTCCCTGGAAGGTAGAAAGGGGGATGGTTTTATTGTTTGGGCCTCCCAGATAATGTGGTTTGTTTCTGGACTTGAGCTAGAGCTTTTAGGGAGGAAAGAAAGTACTGACAGTTAAGTTCAGAGGCTAATTTTAGACCTATTTTGGGTAAAATTGGGGGGGGGCGGTCTTCCTAACAAAATTTCTTATGGTGTTATACTTTTATATATAGGGGGCTCACCGTGCTTTCAGTAAGGCAAAGGGGAGGAAACTTACCCAGTTTTCACCAGACTCTATAACCAAATTAATTAAGGTTTTCTTTAAGGTATGTTTTTTTTTTTTTTTTTTTTTTTTTAACCGGACCTGAACTTTGGGGCCGAAATGTACAGTGCAGTTTTTTAGTAATATCCAGGGCCTTGGCTAAAGCATGTGTTATTTTAGCCACGAATGCTGGTCGGTTGTCTGAGCCAATACCTAGAGGGAGACCAAACCAGGGTATTATAGCTGTTAAGAGTTTCTTCATTATGATGAGGGCTGTCTCCCCCTTAGTGAGGGAAGCTTCTACCCAGCCAGAGAAAGTGTTAATCATTACTAACAGGTATTGGTACCCATATTTTCCAGGTTTCACTTCGGTAAAGTCAATTTCCCAATGTTCTCCTGGTCCTTGTCCTTAGAGTCATTGTTCTTCTGGCATCCTTTTCCCCCCCTTTTGGTTTACCTGGGCACAGGCTGAACACCATTCCGTTGTCTTGCACAAGGAGTGCAGGTTTTGACAGTAGAAATCTCATTTAATTAATTCAACCAGTTTTGTGCTGCCCATGTGTGTGGCATTGTGGATCCATTTAATGAGCTGCCAACTTACTGCTTTTGGTAGGTAGGGGCACCCATCCGGGAGCAGCAACCAGCCTTTTTCTGAGAGCTGCACTCCCAAGAGTTTTTCTCATTCTGAATCTTTCTGCTGTCAGTGTAGATGTTAACAGTCTTTCCAGCCACACAACAGAGCAGGAGGGTGGCTGGGTTTAAGGCTAAGGTGACAGCAGGGGGATTCAGAAGACTGGTCTTTACCAAGGTCTGGTTGACTGGGTGAGTACTTTCTTTGCCACACCTTTTGACTCCGTGGCAAGGTGGAAGGAGTTTTTTAAGTCCAGCAGACTGAGTGCGGGGACACTTACCAGTGCAGTTTTCAAGTTATTAAATGCTTTTTGCAATTCTGTTGTCTATGTTAGCTGGGGGGATTTTCCTGCTCTTGCTTTGTATAGGGGCTTAGCTGTCTTTGAGAAGCCAGGTATCCAGAGCCTGCGATAGCCCACTGCCCTGAGAAACTTTCTTACCTGGTGGATGGTAGTTGGCACTAGAATTTGGAGGATGGTTTTGACCCTGGCTCTTGAGAGTTGGTGCTTTTTGTTTTCTAGGATGTAATCAAGGTAGGTTACAGAGGGAGAGCATAAGTGGGCCTTTTTGGCCGATACCCTATAGCCCACTTCCTGCAGGCTTTTTAGAAGTTTGAGGGTTGCTTCTTCACAGTTAGCTGTGGTTTTAACAACTTCCCTTCAAAACCCTACAGTTTCTGCAAGTTTTTTTTTTTTTTTTTTTTTTTTTTTTTTGATGTCAGGAGCTGACTGAGAGACAAAGGCAATGTTTATAGCTCCTGTGGTTCTCAGGAGCTTCGGGGTTAATTGGGGTGTAAGATTTGTAAGTATCAATTAGTCTGTCCAAGAAAGCAGATGGGGATTCATTAGGGTCCTGGACTGTTTCCGTTACCTTGGAAAGATTAGTTGGTTTTCTCCTGGTGGCACTGAGACCCCCTAACAGAGTCTGGTGATACTGGTCCAAAGCCTCCTTATCTTTATCCTGGTTATAGGCCCAGTCAGGGTGAGAAGAGGGGAAAACCAGCTTAATGCACTGGGTGTCTGTGGTGGGCTGGCCATTCCAATCCCAGATGGTCTTTACAACTTCCCTGTGGATTCTCTCCTTCTCCTCTGATGTGAAGAGGGCCTGCAGGAGCTGTTGGCAATTGTCCCAAGTGGGGTTGTGGGTAAAAAAGACCATTTTTAAGAGGGAAATAAGACCCTGAGGCTTTTCAGAGAACCAGGGGTTCTGATGTTTCCAGTTGGAGAGATCAGTGTAGGAAAATGGGGCATAGACCATAAATTTCAGTGGAGGAACCAATGCTTTGAGTGCCCTATTCCACCATTTTTTTTCTGTATGTGTGTCCTCTGGTGAATGTTTCACCAGAGTGTGCACTCAGAAGGGGGACTGCTAGGTTGACAGTTTGCCCATGTTCAGCTTCTGAGGTATTACCTAGGTGCTCACAGCACTTGGTGTTTTCAGAGATACAGTTCCATCAGGTTAATAGATGGGAGATGCATCATTCCTATGGTTTTAATTAGTATTTCCCTGATTGCTGACAATGTATGGCCACAAAATAATTATTGACCATTTAGGTTTCCATTATTGTGAGTTTCCTTTTGACATTTTTCCTCAATTTTTTCATGGGGTCTTTTGCCTTTTTCTTTGATTTTATAAATCTTTATGTGTTTTGAATATGGTTTCTTTGCTTGTTATATGCATTGTGTACATCTTCTCAGTCTCTGGCTTTGGTTTTGTTTTTGATGCTTTATTGTATAAATGTTACATTAGTTATTTATTGCTTCATCCCAAGTTATCCCCCAGCTTAGAAACTTAAAACAGCAAACATTTCTTATATTCTGTGGATCATGAATCACAGGTTTAGCTGAGCTCCTCTGTCTCAGTATCTTCCATGAGGCAGTAATCATGTTGTCACCAGGGCCTGTGGTCCCATCTGAAGGCTCAATTGGGTGGGTGGGGGAGGTTTGGAGATTTCCATAGTTTTAATTATCCATGGTTTGTTGGACTGAGGGCCTCAGTTTCCTCTAGTGTTTGTCCCATAGGCCTTTCCAAAAGGCCACTTAGAATTGGGCAGCTTGCTTCCCTCAGAAAGTAAGCAAGAGAGAGCCAAGACAGAAGCTCCAGTCTCTTTTTAGTCTTATTTGAGAAATGACATCCTGTGGCTTTTCCCATATACTGTTTATTTGAAGTAAGTCACTAGGTCAGCTGACACTCAAGAGTGTCACAAATTGGCATGACTATCAGGAGGGGGGATCCCTGGGGGCTCCCTACCACTGATTTGTTGAAGTTTGTGGTAGTTAAATTTAACTACCTTCCTCCATAGTTTGGGCTTTTTGGCTTTCTTAAAGAGAGATTTCCCCATTCTGAGATTTTTAATATATTTTAAAAGTTTAAAATTCTTTCTCATGTTTAGTGCTTAATACACTTAAAACTGCAGTGTCCAGTATTGTAGCCAATAGCCACATAGGACTGTTTAAATTAAAATCAATTAAAAATTATATAAATAAAAAGTACAGTTTCTCAGCTACACTAACCACATTTCATGTGCTCAATAGCAACTTGTTGCTGGTAGTTACTGTATTGAATGGTTCAGATATAGAACATTTTATCATCACAGAGTTGTACTGACATTGCTGATCTACAGCAGGACACACTGGGCAATGTCTGAAGACATATTTGGTTGTCACAAATGGTGGGGTGTGGAGGATGGTGTAGCCACTGGTATCCAGTGGGTAGAGCCCAGGGATGGTCCTAATTAGGCTAATGTGTCAACTCGGCCAGATAATTGTGTCCAGGTGTTAGGTCCAGTAAGCACTGGGCTAATTGTAATACAAGAGCATTTATGAACTTCGGTCACCAGTGAGTTTACTGTGTGGATGGCTGATTACATCTGCATCAGTCAGGGAGATGGCAGCAGCAGTGGATGATGCTTTCATCCAATGAGTGGAATGCCTTTAAAGGGGAAGTATTTCAACATTTAGAGAGAATTTCCCAGCTGGTCTTTGGACAGTCAGCTTCTCCCAGAAACTCACCAAGGACCTTTCACTGGACTTTCATTGGAGCCCCTGGTTTGCAGCCTGCCTGTGGAACCTGGACCTTTGCATCCCTTAGGTCACATGAGAGACTCATAAAATCTCATATTATTGACAGATATCTCCTGTTGATTCTGTTTCCTGAAAGAACCCTGACAAATACAGCTTGGTTCCAGGAGTGGGGTATTCCTTTGTGCCCTCATGGAAATGTTTTGCCATCTGTGTTTGCTGAGGGTCAGTTTATTTCCATCATGGGCAGGCAGTAAGATCAGCAGAGATCATCACATTTTACTATTACAAATTTTACTTCTTTTTTTTTTCAGATGGGGAAAAAAGGCTGATGACAGTTTTACTTAGCTGCTCAAAGAAATTAACTGAAGTAAAACTATGGGAACTCTATGGTATCTTTTCTTACAATTGGAATGTGTCAAAAAGTCTGGTTCTCCATTCCCTGGGATGGCCATTGCCCATCGTTGTCTCCTCACCAGGTGACTTGGATGAGTCCATTGAGCTGTAGGGTAGGAATTGCAGCTCCATCTAGATTTCATGCACACCTGGCATATAGGTAGGCCAGAGGCTCCAGTCTCTGGAAGTATATCTAAAAACTCCAGCATCACATATAGGTTTGAATAGAAGGGACTGGTGAACCATGTGCAGGGAGGACTTATTTGAGTCTAATTGGGATGGTGTGGGAGGTGGGCAACATGGGAATCCTAGTGGGTTCCATGTAATTTTTTGGGTAATCTAAGCACCTCTTAAAATATATGTATATATATATATATATAAATAACATTTTTGTAAGCAAATACACATATATGCATATATATTTATATATCATTTTGCAAATGTTTGTATGTATTGTGAGAATTTTGATTTTTACCCACAATAAAAATAAATTAAAAAAAAAAAAGTCTGGTTCTCTCTAAGACATGTGCCGTCAGTGTTGCAGGTCCAGAATAGGGACTACTGTGAGACTTTGGGGAAAGCATGCATTTTCTGAGAAGTCTTAGAGGATTTCATTTTGCTAACTTGGTAGCTTCACTGTAGGACTTGAACTTTCTACTAAATAAAATTATTAATATCATATACCTAAGCTAGTAGGCTGTGGTACCATTTATATCCACATGAGCCATCAAGCTCTGGGTGACTTAAGATTTACAGATATGACTGGATTTGTATTTTAGATTCTATATGTTTTATCAGTTTGGGTCACTGTTTATATAATGACTAAGAAAACAATTGGTGTTCACATTTGGATACAAATATTTAGAAAATTCTTATGTTCTTTTTTCTTATATTTCTTTTAATAAACTAAGTTTGAGGTGACTATATACTGAACTGTTTGCACAATTGTATTCTTTAGCAAGACTTGAAAATTGAAAATAGTTTTGAAAAGAAAAGCCTTTTTCCCCCATTTAATGTACATTTAATCCACCTTCAATGTAAAACCTATTTAAGCAGATGAACAATTCAGTTTGGAAACCAATTTAAGCAAATAAATTCATATTTGGTTGGGCAAAGAGCAGGGAATCAACACCCCCTGAAATGGCCCAATCAAAGCCCTAATCATAATTTATTCATGTCCCAATTAAACAGATCAGCTTTCAAGCATAATCCAATGTATATTTTTGGAATTCATAAACAAAATGCCAAAGTGTTGCACAGGGATATGGGATCAGAGAATGTGCAGGCTATTGAAGCTAAGTTGGTATTTTTTCAGATTAGTAGGTTACAGATATAGGTTGTGTAATATAAACCCCAAAGTAATGACAATGTGTTTAAAAATATACAGAAACAGAAATGAGTTAGATACATCACAAAAGATCACTATAACAAAAAAAGAGGTAGCAATAAATGAAAAAAGAAGCAAAAAACTCCCTCCAGAAAACAAGACATATAAAAGCCAAGGGACAAAATGGCTGAGGTAAGTAGTGCCTTTAATGTTAATGGATTAAACTCCATAGTCAAAAGATACATAGTGATGGAATGGATAAAAAAGCATATTCCTACTGTATGTTGCTTACAGAAGACTCATATTATACCCAAAGGCACAAAATGATTAAAAGTGAAAGAATGGAAAAATATTCATGTAAATGGTAATTTAAAAAAGATTTGGGATAGCTATACCAATATCAGACAAAATGGACTCTATGTCAAAAGCTGTCCATCAAAAAAAACAAAAACAAAAACAAAAACAAAAACAAAAAAACAGTGTCTACAACTGCAAGCAAGAGAGTTCCATCTGTCTACTCAATGGGATCTAAGGCCCCTCTCAACCATAAGCAGAGTGGTCATCATCATTCCCAAATCCTTAAGACTGAGGAATGAATAAACATAAGGGAGAAATGCAACTATGGATTACAGATTTATTATTCTAGCACTGGAAGAACTTGCATCATTGATATACAGGTACTGGCCACCAGTGGCTCTGAGGGAGGGAGGGGGAAGAATAGGTGGAACATGGGTCATTTTGGGGATATTGGAAATGTCCTGCATGACATTGCATTGGGGATACTCGCCACCATATATTTTATCAAAACCTATAAAATTGTGGGCTGCAAAGTGTAAACTCTAATGTAAATTATAAACCATGGTTAGTAGCAATGTTTCAATATGTGTTCATCAATTGTAACAAATGTACCACACTAAAGAAAGATGAAAATGTGGAAAACTGTGGGTGGGGGTGGGGATAGTGTATATGGGAATACCTCTTTAATTTTTTAAGTATGCATTTTTTTATTAAAAGAAATTTGAATTACATAAATGTACACAAAAATATAAGGGGTTCCCATATGCCCCACTCCCTACCCCTCCTACATTTTTCCTCATCAGCAACATCCTTCATTAGTGTTGTACATTAGTCACAATTGATGAACACATCTTGGAGCATTGCCAATAAGCAGTGGTTATTGTTTACATTGTAGTTTACACTTTCTCCTGCACATTTTTGCAGGTTATTACATGATATTCACTGGCTTGTATCTGTCATTGACCCCCTATATTTTTGGTGTAACATTTATGTTATCAAAAGCTTTTTTCAAAATAAAATAAAAGCTGTTATGAGACCTAGAAGGACACTATACGTTAATAAAAGGGGAAATCCAGCAAGAAGAAAGTCATGAATATTTATATACATAACCATGATACTCCAAAATACATGAAGCAAACACTAGCAAAACTAAAGGAAGAAACAGACACCTCTACAATAATAATTGGATGTCAATACACCACTCCAGTCAATAGAACATCTAGACAGAGGATCAATAAGGAAACTGAGGACTTGAATAATATGATAAATGAACTGGACCTAATAGACATATACAGATCATTGCACCCCCAAACAGCAGAATATACATTATTCATAAGTGCACATGGATCATTCTCCAGGATAGTCCATGTTGGGTCACAGAACCAGTCACTAAATTTAAAAGATTGAAATTGTACAAATGATCTTCTATGATGACAAGGGAATGAAGCTGGCTGTGGAAGACAGTTTGGCAGAGAACTAGAAATTTTACAAATATATATATGGTGGTTAAACAACACACTCTTAAACAATCAGAGGGTCAAATAAGAAATTGAAAAGTAAATCAGTATCTTGAGATGAATGGCAATGAGAATGACACATATAAAAAATTATGGGATGCAGACTCTCTGCCAAGAGAGGCCCGCATCAAATCTTGGTGTGTATTTCCATCTTTCTCTCCCATTCCTCAGCAAGCTCTCTTCTTTCCCCCATTTTCCAAATAAATTATTTTTACTGGACTAATTGGGAAAAAAAAGTCATGGGATGCAGTGAGGGCATTATTGAGAGGGAAATTAATAGCCCTCAGTGCTTAATTAGAAAAGAAGAAAGGCTTAAAATCAAAGACCTAACTGTACATCTGGGGGAACTAGAGAAAGAACAGCAAACTAATCTCAAATCAAGCAAAAGGAAAGACAATAAAAAATTAGAGCAGAAATAAATTGAGAAAAAACACAACCATAATTTGGTTCTTTAAAATGATCAATAAAATTGACAAACCCTTAGCTAGATTTACAAAAAGAAAAAGAGGTAAGATGCAAATAAAATCAGAAATGGAAGTCATTACTACTGACATCACATAAAATAAAAGGATTCTAATGGATACCATGGACAAAGTATGCTAAAGAATTCTATAATCAAGATGAAATGGTAAAATTACTAGAAACACACAAACAACCTATACTGACTCTAGAAGAAATAGAAGGCCTCAACAGACCAATTGCAAGTAATGAGATTGAGTCAGTTATCAAAAACTTCCTAAAGAAGAATGACCCAGGGCCAATGACCTCCCAAGTGAATTCTACCAATCATTCCAAGGAGGATTAATACCAATCTTGCTCAAATTCCTCCAAAAAGTTGAGGAGGAAGGAAGACTACCTATTTTATTCTATAAGACCTAATACCAAAGCCAGACTAAGATACTACAAGACACTACAAGGAAAGAGAATAACAAAGTTCTCTTAGGAATATAGATGCAAACATCTTGAAAAAAATTCATGCAAATTGAATCCAACAGCACATTAAAAGAAGTATGAACCATGATAAAATACATTTTATCCCCATATACAAGGGTGATTCATCATAAGAAATTCAATTAATGTAATATATCACATTAACAAAACAAAGGGGAAAAACACGTGATCAACGCATTTGATGCAGAAAAGGTGTTTGGCAAAATCCAACATCCCTTCTTGATAAAAACAATGAGAAAAATAGGAAAAAAGAAACTTCTTCAACATGATAAAAGTCATATATGAAAAATGAATAGCTAAAATCATACTTGGTGGAGAAAGACTGAAAGCTTTTTCTCTAAGATATGTATCAAGACAAGGATGCCCACTGTCACTCTTGTTATTCAACAGTGTATGGGAAGTTTTAGCCAGAGACTTGAAGAAAGAAAAAGAAATAAAAGTCTTCCAAATTGGGAAGGAATGAGTAAAACTCAATATTTGTAGATGATATGCTATATTTGGAAAGTCACAAAAAAACTACAACAAAGCTCCTAGAGCTAATAAATGAATTCAGCAAAGTGGCAGGGTACAAGATCAACATGCAAAATCCAGCATTTCTATACACTAGTAAGGAGCAATCTTAGGAGGAAATCAAGAAAAAATTCAATTTTCAATAACAATTGAAAGAAGCAAATACTTAGGATTATTATTTTTTACCCTCCCCTGCCATATTTGCAAAAAGAACATTCCCAACTTTGTAGTTTTAACCACAGACCTACAAAACTCGAGAGTTCACCTGCTCCTTCCTCCAACCCTCTTCCAAGTTCTATGGATAATCCAAGCCAAAGCCCCCAACCTACTCCCTCTCGCAGATCAGCACTACCAAAACCAATCACATCACTGCACCACTCTCATGCCCATCCACTGCCCAACCCCACCCTTCCAACTTATCATAGATTCTGCCCATATTCTAGGATTAAATTTAACCAGGGAGGTAAAGGACTTGTATGCAGAAAATGAAAAAAACATTGCTAAAATAAATCAAAGAAGACCTTAATGTCCTAAAGGACATTCTGTCTTCATGAATTGGAAGAGTAAATAGTCTTAAGATGTAAATTCTACTCAAATAGATTTACAGATCCAATGCAATCCCAAACAAAATTCCAACAGTCTTTTTTGCAGAAATAGAAAATCTAATTATCAAATATATTTGGAAGGGTAAGGGGCCCAACTAGTAAAAAACATCTTGAAAAAGAAGAACAAAGTTGTAGGACTCACATTTCCTGACTTTAAAACATAATATAAATCTACTGTGGTCAAAGCTGCATTATATGCTGAATGGCAAAGCCATCATTCTATCCAATGATGGGCATGATTTATTGAAGACTCTATTATTGTAGACAAATCCCTTTCTCTCTTCAGATTTGCAAGTATGTGACTCATCTAATTTTGTGTACCATGGTTAGGATTATAAATATTTATTGTATATTATTTCTTCTTGGTGAATGCTACTTTTATTAATATATAATATTCTTCTTCATCTATATGGTGGTTTAGTATAAAGTCTATTTGTCCAATAATAATATCTCTACTCCACCTCTATTTAAATTACTGTTTACATGCAATATCTTTATCCTACTTTTTACTTTCAGTCTATTTGTGTCCTTGTGTGTATGGTAAGTCTCTTGTAGACCGCGTATAGATGGCTCATTTTTAAAAATCTGTTCTGCCAGTTGGTGTCTTTTGTTTCAGGAGTTCAATCCATTAACATTCAGTGTTATTACTGTAAAGGCATTACTTATTTCATCCATTACATCTTTTGGCTTTCCATTGACCTATATTTGTATTATCTGTGTTTTTACCCTTTTTGTTACCCTTAGTAATAATCTTCAATTCTACACTCTTCTCCAGGTCTCTCTTTCCTGTCTTTATTTCAGGGTACAACACTACCTTTAATATCTATTATAAATACAGTTTCTTGGTGACATACTACTTCAGTTTGTCTCTAAACATTCTAGTTCAGAGGGAATGTGAATAAGCAACATGGGGGAAATTGGTTCAATGGATAAATAAATAAGAAAAATACTGCATTAAAAATTAAGTAATTTTTTAAGGGGCAGGATCTCCCAGATTGTTTAACATGTAAATGTGAGTAACAAATGTGATGGTTAGAAATTTGTTTTAACCACTCTCTTCTAGGATCTATATCATCCTCTGCAAACTACTAAATTCCTCTTATTTTATTACTATTATTGTTAAAAACAGTAGTAGAAACATTATCAGCAAAATCTCTTTAGCTTCTTGATGCTTTATCTTCCTGATGCCTCAAATCTGAATGTTTCCACTTATCTAGCTGTTAGAGACATGTTTAAAAGCATCCCAAATATTGAATGCTTTTTCCCCATTTACAAGACTTCCTGTTATATGTATACCAATAGCCAAATTAAATATGACATTGTTACCAAAAAATAAGCATTTCAATTGATGTTCACAAACCTTGTTATTATTTTTCCATTTCTACCTCAAAACTCTTCTTTGCCTTCAATTTTATTTGCTTCATCTGAATTCAGAGAATAATAGCACATACGATTTAAGAGTTATAAAGCCAACTTTTTAGAAGAGTCTCTATGGAATATTTTGGAAGTGTTTCCTTAGAAAGATGTTGAACTCAAATATAGAACTGATGAACAAAGAATGTTAGAAGGGGGAGAGAACTTGGAGCAGACTGGCAGGACAAATCACACTGGCTGTTAGGTCCTGTGGACCATGAGAAACAGTCTAGGGTATTCACAGGCAGTCATGGCCAGTTCCAGGTAGAGCCATACACCCCCACCTGTGGCTGATCACTCTATCTGCACAGACAGGCAGGACACTAGGAATGCCTCTAGATACAGAATACCAAAGTGGGACCTATGCAGGGATTCCAGACCTTGGCAGTGGTTGTTCATGAGGAATCACATCCTTACTGGAACATGGATACATGGTGTCTGGTAACCACACCACCAGAGATAGATCATCGTTTGAACACTGACCAAAAATTACAGCTGTAATCCATGTCAAAGGGTATATACATTGTACCGAAGACTGAAGTCTAAGTGACCTAAGTGGTATTCTTGGTTTCTTTGAAAATGATTGCAGCTGGATCATTAACAAGGTAATTGTTAATTATCCCATCATTCATTCAAACTATCTTGCCCCATATTTGGATCCAAACAATAGACCTCTTAAAATTCAGAAATTGGTTCTGTTTGGGAAAGCATTTATATTGAAAGTGAGGTGATCTCATTATGTGTATTTTTCTTCATGAACTTCTAGAAAAAGTCAGGAGACAAAGACATGGGACAAGGAAATCAATCCACTACCACAGATTTCATTCTCCTGGGCCTCTTTGACTCACAGCATCCTGAATTACTCATTGCCATTGTCCTCCTGATTCTCTTGGTGGCCATCACTGGAAACTCCACCTTGGCCCTGCTGATTTGCGGTGATTCCCACTTCCACATCCCCTTATACTTCCTGCTCAGCCAACTCTCCCTCATGGACCTGACACTCATCTCCACCACTGTCCCTAAGATGGTCACTGACTTATTCTCAGGACATAGAGGCATATCTCACATTGCCTGTGGAGTTCAAATCTTTCTTTACTTAATGCTGGGAGTGGCTGAGTGTGTTTTCCTGACACACATGACCTTTGACTGATACTTGGCCATCTGTAGCCCCCTTAGATAGCAGATCATCATGACCTCCAGAGTCTGTGTGCAAATGGCTGCTGGGTCATGCACTGAGTGTATTCTTATCTCCTTAATGTACACTATCTGTGCCATGTATTTTTATACCTGTGACTCCAGGAAAATTCAGCATTTATACTGTGAAGTCATGGCCCTTCTGAAGGTCTCTTGTGAGGACACCTCAACGTATGAGAAGGTGTGTTGGTATTAGGCATTGTTTTCCTTCTTATCCCTATTGGATCCTTCCTGACATCCTACACCCTCATCTTCCTTGCTGTCCTCCACATGAACTCTCCTGAGGGCAAGAACAAGCTCTGGCCATCTGTTTTTCCCACCTTTGTTTGGTGAGCTTCTACTTTGCTCCAGCCATGATTATCTACTTGACTTCCAATTCTTCTCTCTCCCCAGAGGTGGATCAGCATCTTTTTGTGTTTGGTGCTATCATCACCCCCTAGCTGAACCCTCTCATCTACAGCCTGAGAAACAAGGAGGTGCTAGTTGCTTTGAAGAAGATTCTGGGAATAAAACTGAGGTTTAAACAGGAAAGGAGATAACCTTTAAATATAAGTATAGTAATAATAGAGCTTACTAAGTAAGCCTCTTCCATAGATAGACACATTTACTGCTCACAATGATGCAATGTGGTAGGTAATATTATCATCTCTACCTTATAGATGTAAAAACTGAGGCCTATGGTCACACAGACAGTAACTGAGGATCCAGGTTAAAAGCAATATAGTCTGCCTCCCTATTTTCTATACTACTTTTTTGAAACATGGATTCAATATTCTCCTCCAAATTACAGGGTGAATGTGAAAATTTACCTTACTCCTTTAAGTTTCACTTTATCATCAACAGGAGGTGACAAATTCTTATATTTGGGATAAGACCTTTATCAACCTTTTCCAAGCAAGTCTGATCAATAGGCTCTGTTAAAGTTCCACAGTCTTTGTCCCTACATTAGACCTACTGAACCAGAACTTGCAGAGAAAAGTCCAGAGAGTTTGTCATTTTAAACAAGTCCCATGGATAATTTACGATCAGACATGCCTTTGAATCCCTGCTCTATGATGTGGTCCTAACCACCCTTTTTGCATCCTCTCCTCCCTTCATTTTAACCCATATTGCCACCTTACTGGAATATCCCAACACTTTCAGGAGACATCACAGATTCTCTTGATATCCTCCAGTCTGGAAAGGTCTGACCACCCAGTGAAATGCTAGTCATTCCACAAACCCACCACTGGATCTATCAGCACCTTCCTGTGGAGCCAGGTGGAAAGCTTCCTCTGACTTCTGTGGTTTCCTCTGATGTAGGAGATTATGAAACCAGATGGAACAAGTCATTATGAGTATTGATTAGTCTCATTCACCCTTTTGCCCTCTCTGTTGTTCTTCAACTCTCTTGCATTTCCTGGTATTTCTGCCTGTCCTTTTATGTTTACAACACAATATGTATCACAAATCTTTACCCATCACAAGTCACAAATCTTCACCTGTGTATTTTATTTCTGAATTTCAAATAATTTTTATATATTTAAACTTAAAAGGAAACCACATATTAGATAATCTGTTGGTGATCTTACTTTATTGTGGAAATAAAAATTGGAAACAAAATATTTTGTCACAGAGTGCAATATCAATCAAGGTTTAAAGTATAATTAAGAAACACCAACCACCATCGAGAAAAATTTTAAATTCAAGAAAAAAATAATAATCAAAAAAGAAAAAAGAAGAAACATTGCTAATTTCTAACCATAGCTCTGGTTAAAATATTCCAGTTTTGCATCTTCCTGTGCTCTGACTGTAGATTAACCTACTTCCAAGTCAGCAGAAGCTTTCTAAGAATGAGAATTGATTAATAATTGTTACATTTCATGGATTTATTACTGGACAAAATTTGGGCTAATCCATGTTCATGCCTCTCTTCTCCACATGTCTTCCACATGAACTCCCCCAAAGGCAGGAAAAATGCCCTAACCACCTACTCTTCCCACATGAATGTAATGAGCCTCTATTTCATTCAGTCATGATTATCTACATGACCCAAATTCCTCTCTATCCCCAGAACTAGACAAACGTGTCTTTGTATTTGACACCATAATTACTCCCTTGCTGTAACCCCTTATCTACAGCCTCTGAAACAAGGAGGTAAAGAGGGCTGTAAAGAAGGTCCTTGGTGGGGGTGAATCACCCATGATGAATTAATCTAGGAGCATTCTGCAGCTGAAAACACAAATGTCCTTATATCAAAGAGCAAATCTATATGATGAAAAACCTAAATTAGCTGCTGAATTGACCATATTTTTTCCCTTGTATTTTCTTGGTTTCATTTCTCTGTTTGAAAGTTTTATTCCAGTGCCTCCTACCATGAATCAAATCTTATTGTGTGCACTTTATTATGTAAGAATGCCCCAATTTACAAAAGAGAAAAAAACTTCCAAGATTACTTCTGGAGGTGGAAGGTAATAGGAAGCCAAACTCTCCCAAAATATGATAAAAGTTGGAGGGGGTGTCCTAATCTGGGTATCGATCACCCCAAGGATAGTAGACAGAGGGGTGACTGTGAGATTATCAATTTTATTTGAGAATAATACATAGCACTCCCAGAATCTTTGCATTACATCTATATCCAAATTATATTTTTCATCTTCATTTATAAGCTGATGTTTTTGTTGTCATTCTACCTCTAACAGACTGTAACATCCTTGAGGGCAGGGAGTTAGATTTATTTGCTGCTCTTTTTCCAAACCTAGAGAAATGTCTGGATTATATCAAGGGAGAGAGTGTGGTCTACAGTGTGAACTGTGGTCTATGGTTGGTGGCAAGGCTCCAGGATGTGTAAGTTCATTGAGGGTGGTGGGCCACACTTGTGGGAGATGTTTGTGTGGGATGTGGTGGGAGGTGTGGTATGTGGGCAACATGGGAATCCCAGTGGGTTGCATGTAATATTTTGGGTAATCTAAGCACCTCTTAAAATATATATATATATAACATTTTTGTAAGCAAATACACATATATGCATGTATATTTATATATCATTTTGCAAATGTTTGTATGTATTGTGAGAATTTTGATTTTTACCCATAATAAAAAAAAAATTAAAAAATAAATAAAAATAAAAAAAGAAGTCAATGATACTGGAGGCTGAGTGAACTCTAAATAAGTGCCCACTTGTTTTCTGGGTATCTTTACTGAATTACTCAATATAATAATAGACCCTAGGGGTATATCCATAAAGAACTCTGTGGGCAGGGTATCTAAACAATTTTGATGTCATTCTAAGAACCAATTTTAGTGACCTTGGTTAGTCATGGAGAATATTATCATCAACTCTAAACTATACATAGCAGAACTATGGATGAACAGCCTGGTGCTATCACTCTTAATGTAGTGTTTATATTTTGAATGGCAGGATAGCTTCAAAATTAGAAGGAAACATTCATTCCTTTTTTCTCTTTTTTTTTCTTTAAATTTCATTCTTTTTACTTTAATAGTTCAGTTTACTAAAAAAAAAATTCTAAATAAAATTCCAACAACTAGCCTATTATTATTATATTTACATGAAACCAAATGGCAAATATAAATTTTAGAAAATATTAGTTGATTTTTAAAAAATGAGCCAGTTAGAATTTATTCCCAAGTTGCAAGCTTAAATCTGTGATTAGTAATGAGAAGGAAAGTTTTAGCTTCATGACTGACAAATAAAAGGTGTCTTAGTAGTATACTGGAGGATTTCATTTTTTAAAATGTTGCACAATGTATTCAGTATGATTATTAATTCATGTTAAAATACAGTTTTTTTTTTCTTGACAACAAGTGTAGGGAAGATTTAAGAAAAATCACTGCATAATGTGGTCTTGTCAAAGAGATAAGTAGTTTTGAGTAAATATGACATTGATTAAGACAATGAAGTTTGGTAACCCCAATTGGTTGCTTGCCCAAATTTGCTCACTGCCCTTGTTTGAGTCTTTTTTATTTTTTATTTTTATAGTTCTCTTCTTTTTTTAAATATATTTTTTTATTTTTATTTATTTTAAGTTATTTAGATTACATAAATGTTACACAAAAGTATACAGAATTCCCATATACCCCGCTTCCCTCACCTCCCACATTTTCCCACATTAACAATATCCTTCATTAGTGTGGCACATTTATTACAATTGATGAAAACATTTTAGAGCATTGCTGCTGAGCATGGATTATAGTTGACATGTAGTTTACACTCTCCCCTGCACAATTCAGCAGGTTATGGCAAGACACACAATGGCCCATGTCTGACATTGCAATGCCACTCAGAAAAATTCCCAAATCCCCAAATTACCCCCACGTTTCACCTGTGTTTCCCTCTCCTTGCCCTCAGAACCTTCAGTCCCCACTGCCTCCACATGAGTCATATAGTTTCTTCCATTGATAGAATCACAAGTCCATAGTAGAATACCAGTAAGTCCACTCTAGTCCATATTTCACTCCCCAATCCTGAGGGCCCTGGGATGGTGTTGCCCATTCCACTTCTAATTGAGAGGAGGCTTTGATCCCATGGGGCAGAGGGATGGGAGTCTCTTGCTTGCAGTTGTAGACTCTCTCGGGTCCTTGGAGTGGTCATTGTCCATCATCATCTCCTTGTTAGTTGTGCTGGGTAAGTCCAATGAACTGGAGAGTAGGTATTGCAACTCCATTGAATTTAAGGCCCAGCTGGCACATGGACAGCCCAGAGATTAAAGTCTCTTGGACATACACCTACCAAATCCATCACCAACTATAGGTTGAAATAAAAGGGACAGAAGAGGCATGTGTAGAGAAGTCATACCTGAGTCGACCTCTGTCACATTCAGGAGCACAAACTCTAAAGTAGAGCCACTGGCAAGGCATGAAACTCTGGAGCTGTCATGACCATAGGTGTCCCAAAGCCCTCAGGATCCCCACTATTTGGGGTAGTATCTACCTTAAAAAATTCATTTAAAAATGAGAAATAAAATACATAATAATTTAGAGAAACTAAAACTAAAATTAAACAAGATTGAAGTATTAAAAAATGAAAAACATTTAAAAATAAAATAAATTAAATCATTTTTGACATTTTTCCTTTAATCACTCTAATATCAGTTTTCCTATATGTACAGTGGTATTTTCTTCCATTTCTTCCCCAGAGTCTTACTTTTTTTTATAATATTGGCTTCAAAGAAATTTTAGGTCACAGTAAGTTTACATACAGAATACAGGGGATTCCCCTATACCAACATCCTTCCCCTTCCCCCCTTCCCTATTAATAATCTTTTTACATGTGGATGGTACATTTGTTACAACTTATGTATAAATATTGAAACATAGCTAACAACCATGGTCAATGGTTTACATTATAGTTTACATTTTACACCATACACTTTTGTAAATTTTAAATGAAATTTAACATAGCCTGTATCCACGATTGCATGATCATGAAGAACACTTACACTGCCCTCAAATACCCCCTCTTCAATCTCTTCTATTCTTCCCTCCCACTCCCCTCTGAGCCAATGGAGACCACCAGGCTTTACTCCTTGAAGGACAAGATTCTTAGATACTTTCAACAATGCTGAGGGCTAGATACATTAGTCTGTCCTCCACTATTAGGAACTGCCCATGCTCTAAATAACACACCCCCTCTGTTTGAGAACATATCAGGCCTCCCCAGCATCAGAGTCCAATTCCTTCCCATTAATTATGTGTCTCTCCCCACACTGATACATCACACTATGACAAAATGATCACTCACACATTCTTTAGAGCATTCTCCCAGTTGGGCCTCTCCCAAATGAACCCCCACTCAACACCCTAAACCAGTAACACTTCCTTATCATATTGCCAATAGTGTTTCTTCAACATTGTAGTTTCACCCACATACCCACCAAATCCCCGTGTTCAACAGTTCCCTCCCCCAACCCTCCCCCCAGTTCCAAGGACCATCCAACCCATACTCCCCTCCCTATCCCCCTGTCAACTTGCACTGCCCAACCCAATAGTATCCTTAAACCCCTATCTTATCTCTTCACTCCACAACCTTATCCTAGATTTTGCCTATATGAGCATTATTCCACCTTATCATAGATTTTGTCCATATGGGTATTACTCATAACATTCTCCTGGTTTCCTATTTCTTGTAAACCTATATTGTAGACTCATGTCTCTGAGTCAGCTCAATTTGCTTAATTCATATCAGGGAGGTTATGTAATATTGGTCCTTCAATGCCTGGATTGCTTCACTCAACATAAAGTCCTGAAGATTCATCTATGTTAGCCCATGTGTTGATACCATCTTGAGTTGATTTTTGTATAAAGTGTGAGATGGTGTTCCTCTCTCATTCTTTTAGATATGGATATCCAGTTCTCTCAATTGTTGAATGGGCTTGGTGACCTTGTTGGATATTAGATAAATGTTTATGTGAGGATCTATATCAGAGCTCCCAATTCAACTCCATTGGTCAGTATGTCTATACTTGTGTTAATACCATGCAGTTTTAACCACTGTAGCTTTGTAGTATGCTTCAAAGTCAGGTAGTGTGATTCTCCCAATTTCATTTTTCCTTTTTTTAATGTCTTTGCCTATTTTGGGGGCCTCTTTCCCTTCCAAAAAAATTTCATAAATTTTTCCTTTCCAAATAAATTTCTCATTCAGTAAAAAAGGCTGTGTTGATTTTTATTGTGATTGCATTAAATCTGTAGATTAGTTTGGGCAGGATAGACATCTCAATGATGTTTACTCTTCCTATCCATAACCAGGGAATATTCATCCATTTATTTAAGTCTTCTTTCATGTCCTTTAACAGTGCTGTGTAGTTTTCTGTGTATAACTCTTTTACATCTTTAGTTAATTTTATTCCTAGGTATTTGATTTTTTAAGTTACATTTGTAAAAGGTATTTTTTCTTGATTTCCTCCCCATATTGTTCATTATTGGTGTACAGAAATGTTTCTGATTTTTGAGCATTGATCTTATAGCCTGAGACTTCACTGAACTCATTTATAAGGTCTGGAAGCTTTGTTTTACATTTCTCAGGGCTTTCTATGTATAGGATCATGTCCTTGGCAAATAGTGAAATTTTTAATTCTTCCTTTCAAATTTGTGTGCTTTTATATCTTTTTCTTGACTCAGTGCTTGAGCAATAACTTGTAAGACAATGTTAAATAGCTGTGGTGTTAAATAGGGCATCCTTGTCTTGTTCCTGATCATAGAGGGAAAGATTTTAAGATTTCACCATTGTATATGATGTTAGCTCTGGTTTTTCATATATACCCTTCATTATGTTCAGAAAGTTTCCTTCTATACCTATCTTTATCAGGAAAGTTTGATGTATTTTGTCAAATGCTTTTTCTGCATCTATAGATATGATCATGAGATTTTTTTTTTTTCAATCTGTTTATGTGGTGTATTACATTGATTGACTTTCTTATGTTGAACCATCCTTGTTTTCCCAGGATGAAATCCACTTGATCATGGTGTATAATTCATTTGATATGTTGTTGAATATGATTAGCAAGTATTTTGTTGAAGATTTTAGCATCTAGGTTCATCAGAGAGAGTGGTCTGTAATTTTCCTTTCTTTTACGATCTTTGTTTCTGTTTGGTATTAGGGTAATGTTGGCATCATATAATGTGTTAGGCATGG
>JAKSZT010038682.1:5135835-5300625 GCA_026826555.1 Tolypeutes matacus
CTTGAATAAAGGAAGACAGCTAAATATTTTGATATCTGCATTTGTTTTAAATTTGCTGGTCTTTGATGTACTTTAATATTTTTGTTTAAAGCATTATAGTGTATATATATATATATATATATAAAGTCATTTAACTCACTTGAGGATTTGTGCTATAAAAGGAACACATTATATACCATCATTGTATTTTTGAGTCTTTTACTTTGATTAAAAGAAAAATTGTTGAATATTGCTTCATTTAATACCTCTATCCCCAAACCCTGCTCCAATTAAAAAAGAATGAAAATGTGAGAAGAGAAAAAATAACTTCTAGTAGCCTATGTTGCAGCTGCAGGTTGACTTCATCCCTGTAACACACTCATAAAAATTAAGTTTCCAAATCAGTGAATAATAATAGGCCTTTGACATAAAGGACAATGATTTGATTTATGACTTTAATATGCTGCTTAATTACCAACGTGTGTGTTTATAAAATAATAAATTTACAAGGTAATCTATCAGTTATGACTTATTTAAGTTTTCCTGTAAAGAAAATAACTTGAAGATAGTAATAACATAGGACAAAATTTGTATTATTAGCATGAATAGCTGCATGTTTCATTTAAGTACATTTTGACTTAGGCTCAAGTGTTAAAATTTTGGCCAAGATGGTTTTGAATAAAGCTTATTTATAACCCAGAGCCATAAGCATTAGATTTTCTGATATTTTCATTCAATAAACTAATATGGGTCAAAATGGAAATCTGTAAATGCTTAAATTGGTATTAAGTGTGATCATTTTAACACCTATAAAAAATTCTATATAGGCAAGAGCATAAATATTTTACTAGTCAATTTTGAGTCTTTACAAACATTTTATTCATGAGATGATTTAATCAAAGAGTAACAGAATTTAGCATATCTAGTTACATGCACTTTATTAAGAAAGTGAGTGAATGTGTTATATATAATTTAGAGTATCTAAGTATTTGTACAAAAACTGAATACTAGTATTTTATACTCTGTATTCCATTTCCTATCAACATTTTATTCATTATAAAAAGAACTAAGTACCAGTTTTGTTTCTTTATATAAAAAATAATACCAGTGTGAAATAATTTATTGATTCAAAGAATTCTCTTCCCAAACCATGGGGAACACAGTCAAACTGATGACTAGATATAATTGACTAGTCCCACAATCTCAGACTCTCCAATCAGTAGTGTCTTAGGTCCATGGTATGAATTTTATTAAGCCAGGTCAAGAATCATCCTAAACATACCACAGCATGTTTTTTACAGTATAATTTTTATTTTGTGAAAAGATGATAGAAATAGTAAAATATGCTTTGAGATGAATAAGAGTTAGCTCTTTTCTCCATAACTTCACTACCAAGTTTAATGATAACAAGTTAGCAAGTTTTAGGCCAAATTCTGCTGTACCTACAGATAAATATGAACTAAGTGTATATGTGTGAGTGCACAAGCTCATGAGAAACAGTTCATAGGACCTGTTCAGTGGTCCCAAGGAAGCTTCAGCTTGTCCCTTCCATGCACTCTGACCACAATATGCATAAATATTCATTCCAGGCAACTTAAGGAGCGAAAGGCAGATTTCTGCCACACAGAGAGCAAACAGAATTGAAAGTTTAAGCCTGGATATGGTATGGCTGTGGTATTTAGCCTAGATGGTTGTATCTAAAGGCAAGGGATGCATACACCCATGCCATATATATTGTGGAGAGTGTGTCTAAAACATTTTCTAGCTAATTCACACATTTTGTATATATTGAAGTGCACTTGTAGGAGCTCCTTTCTACTATTTCCCATGCTAAACAATCCACTATTATCACTGAAAATCCTTTGTTGTTAACATTATACAAATTACTGGACTTCTTGAGGAAAACAGTTAAGACACTGGCCTAGAACCTCAAGCCTCATCTAGTTCAACATTCTATCAATATAAAATAATTCAGTGCCAAAACTTTTAATGAATACATTCACATTTCAGCTAATAAACTTAACATTTTTTTCTTTTCCTCCTAACTTCACCAATATTTTGGAATTCTGAGCCCCATTTTCCCTATTTTGTTCTTTTATTTGAAATTAGTTACTTGAATTGGTTGATAGTATAAATTAAATCTAACATGTCACACCCTGATTTTTGTTCCTGGGGCACAGACTCTTAATGACAATTTATCCTGCCATCCTTTTGGATTCTATGATGTTAAGCAGCTTGAAGAGGGATTAAAATGCCAGTGTTATTTCTCAATGAGCTATCTTTGGTGGGACATGTGTATCTACTGTGGACTGACTGGGTAGAACATATATGATTTTTTCAGGAATCTATGAACTCATCTTTCATGGGAATTCAGATGTTATTTGTTTTTAATTTAATTTATTGGCCCAATTATGATCCAACTTCTTCACTGGGTAACAGTGTTTGCATTCAATTTAATTGTACAATGTGGTTGTCAGTGGGAAGAAGGGACAGATTAAGCACAGGGAATGATTGATAAGGAACTACCTAGGAAAAATCAGCACTTATCCATTGAACTCCAGCCATTGAATAAATTATTTTGTATTGCAAAATACATTTGCAGTTACAAACATTATGTGGTTAGATCAGCCACCACAACTTTTGGGATATAGACAAGAGGTATTTCTCCCCTGAATTATAGATAAGGAAATCTATATTCTGGGAAGTTAGTGAACTGATGGCCAAAACACAAGTAGTGGAGTCTATTGATTCTTGATCAATTATATTTTCTTCTTAAACTACTCTTCCTTATGCATGTAAGAAGATAAAATTACAGTGATTCTTATCTTCAATTTTAGGTAAATGTGTTCTGCAATTAACAACAATAACAAGAAAAGCAATAGCCATATAGTCAGGTAAGGAGGATGCCAATGGGAAATTTAATTAGAAATTTTGTCTTGTACAGAAGGAAATCAGCATAAGTGACAGACTTAAAGTGTAAGTTTAAAATGAAATAACTGTTTCTAAAGAGGTGGTTTGGTATCATAACAAATGATGGAAATAGATTGCTGGTGAAAGACTAAATGGTACTCCAGTGTAGGAAAGGCTATTGGGAGGAGATAAAGTTTGCTGTTCTCTGAAGGCATTACAGCTAAAGATGTCTGTAAACATGTTGCTAAATCTAGAGGACAGAAGGCAAGTTCAGCCTGTGCCTAAAAAGAAAGCATTTATAGAATATATTCTTCTTAAAATCAAGAGAAAATAAGAATCTAAAGAATAAAAATTCTCCAGGGCAATAAAAATATTGATGTAGGAATTATACATGATAGATTGAAAATAAATTACTGAGGTCATCAGGAAAAAGAAACATGATGGAAATAGGACCCAGAATTTGGTATGAGCTTTGTTTGTGGTTTTGATTCACATGTAATTAATTCAGAATGGAATATTCTGTTTCGTTAACAGAAAAGTGTACATAAATATGCTTTGTGAGCCATTGCTATTTATAATATTATTACTTAGGATCTCTGCTCTGGAAGTGTGTGGGTAAACATGGATGTGTACTTATATTTTGAAGCATCTGTTTACTTACATATAATTTAGAGGACCTTTAAGTCTTATTTAAATACACTGACACATTTAAATGTAAACCTAGACAAGAAATTTGCTTGTCACCAAATGTAGGAATTTCTGACCCCTGTAGTTTTGGGAGACACCCCATTGCTCTCCATGGAGGTATAATAGGAGCTTTCTAATTGTATGGCAGTCAGATCAAAGGCTCCATTGTTATAAGTCCTCTGTAGAATGATATGGGAGAGTAAAACTTAACTCCTTCATGGCCAATGTATATGAAGAAGCCATTTATCCTCTCCAGAATTTTATAGATACCATATCATACACAGCAAGGCTGAAATAGGAAATCATAAATTTAATGTGTAAAGTTAATGTTACTTTTCAAGAAGCATCTCTACCAGTATTCTCATTTGTGCCCAGTCTCACCTTAAATTATCAGGGCCTCTTCATGGCAGCATAGCTCTGTTCACTGGATCTCTAGGCTTGGTGGTATTTGGATGACTGGATTTGTCTTCATTAAGATTTTCCCTTGGCTTCCCCTTGATTCTAATCATTGTACCATGGTCAGCATAGAAAACATGTGGTGCCAAAACTTTGTCAGTGTCTTACAAAAGACCAACCACTTATGGGAATGATAGATGAGTGCCTTAATTTTCATGAAAACACACTTGTGAGTTGCTTCTTGGTCCCCATTAGGCAGAGGTCATTGAGTAAAAATAGTTACAATTCCACCTCTGGTGTCTTTTCTGGGTCAAAGTCTCCCCAATTTGCCCAGATAAGTAATCACCTGAGGCCCTGGGCAAGCAGAGATTCCAGGGCTCCTGAATCTGAAATGCTGGAAGGACCAGGAATGTGAGGCTTTATCAAGGCCTCAGGTGGTTTTACTACCAGACAGGTGTGGCAAATACTGATTAAGGACCAGTTTTTTGACCTTCCAATTAGTGACAGCTAATAATAGGATTCTTGGCAGTGGTTCTCAATGCTGACTACACAGAGTAATTACCCGATTTTATTAATCTTGGGTGGTACATCTCCAGCTTCAGGATTTTAACTCTCTGCCCATCCTTGCTCTAATAGGTACATAATGTTGAGAAACACTGCAATAAAAATCATCTTATGATTTTATAATCATATAAAATTTAATCTGCTGCACACAGATTGCCCACAATAAAAATTTAATCTGCTGCAATCAGGATTGGACCAAGATGAATATGAGCATACAGGTCCCCATGGAGGAGATGGGGTACAGATAGAGACTCTGCGCAGAGGCCTTATTTACCTAGGTGCTCAAGAATGGTTGTTAACTTGGTATCCCCACTGATTCAGGGCTTGTGGAAAAAGCACATTTCAACCTGGTTATTTTGTATCCCCAATCACGTTTGGGGACTGGAGTAGCAGGTCCAACTCCCCAGATGCCCCAGAAACAAACTCAGATCTCAATGTTATTGGCTCAGTCTTATGAAGTTTTCTTTGCCTTGATTATCAAGCTTGTGGGTTAGACATAACATTAATTGAGCCCAGTGAAGTGTTGGGACACACAATCCCACCGGACCACAGTTCCCTTATTTGTGAATAAGAAGGTTGAACTAGATGATTTCAAAATACAAATTTCCAGAAATTATTAAGCTACAACCACTATGAGTCTTAGTTTTGTCCCCATATGTTTGGGATAATAATGCCTCCTTCAATTATGAGGATTAACTGAAAATTAATGTGAAAATATTTTATACACTTGTGAATTGGAAAGTATTATGTAAATACAATATGAAAATTTGACCCAGTGATTTCATTTCTGGTATACACCTAAAAAGGAACTGTTGTCCATGTATATCAGGGCAACCTGTACAAGAAACATCCAGGGGTGCCATAAAACCTGGAGACAATGGAGGAAGAGAAAACGGCCCTGTAAATGGACAGTTGGATTTAGCCTCATTGCTGGGTCATGAATTTCTCTACTGTGAATAATCAATTTCACAGAATTCCACAATCAGATGAGGGGATGCTGTGAATATAGTGGAGCTCATTTAAAATGAGTTGTGAGTGTGGGTATTTACATACAGATCATTGCTAGGAATCCTTCATGGTATGAGGCAACATTTCAAAAACTGGACTTGGAAGCATGAAAGAAAATGCTGTTGTTATCAGTGTGAGGCACAAAAGGAAGCATAAGACAAGTTGATGTAGTTGAATCAGAGGGCTGCACCTCACTCAGGCAGAACAGCACTGAGGTTGCTGTGACCCTATCTTTTATTCATTCAATATCATAGCAGCTAAAAATAGCTAGGCTTTATTATTATGGCATTTAAGCAGTAACTCTTTTCTCATGCAAGCACATTGACCTTCCTACTTGTACTCCCTATTCTTTTAGAAAGATAGGGAACGGTTTTCAGTTCCCATTCTGTTTCCTTCCCACATTATAGCTAGACCAGGAACTGCATTCATTTCCAGTCATGCGTTCTCACCTCGTGGGTTAATTTGAAGTTCATTTAACTGTCTGTTTCTTCCTTCATTTCCCCCTTAATTTTTAAATGAAATAGTGTGATGTGTGCTGTAGCAGACTGCTGGTGCATTAATTGGTTTAGTTGTCACAATCTTCTGCAGACTAAACAATATAAAAAGCACAATATTAATACAGTTATACATATGAACATAACAGATCTTGACAAACCATGTAATCATTGTTTAGGATGCAATTGTTCTAACCTGCTCATTAACCTTTTTCAAATCTGTTCCCCAGTCATAGCTTGTAATTATTTTTCAAATGTCTGATGTATCTTCTGTTGCAAGCATAAGATTTCTTCAGTTAAATTATCATGACTTAAAAGATGTTTTTCACCAAGTCCCATGGAAACTCAGTTGCATTGTAAAGCACAGGAGTAATACAATAAGATGTTTGATTCCAGTCACATTTCATTTGCATTTGTAATTTCATAGCTTGAATCTGATCTCCTAACAGAATAACAGTTTGTCTTAAATCTGCTAGTTCTTCATGTTTTTCTGAATCTATTTGTCTTTGAGCTTCCCATAACTGTTCTGAATTTTGTTGCCTTGTTTGCACGAAGTCAGCAGTTTGCACTCTTTGTTGAAGGGCTGTTCCTGCAGCTCCCACTGTTGCTGTTATGGCTATAATACCCATAATTACAGCTATTAATATTCCTATAAATCTTCTTGCCCTTTTCAACAATCTTTTAGATACTGAAGTCAATATCCCCATAACTGGGGTGTTTTGCCATTCCTTTTTTTTTTTTTTTTTTTTTTTTTTTTAATAACAGAGGCAATACCCATTTATTATTCATCAGAAAAGATAAAGGTAAATGTGAAAATTCCTTTTTGTTTTTGACAAACAAATCTTTTATTTTTAAATTGATTTATTTTTTATTGTGAGTAAAAATCAAAATTTTCACAATACATACCACTATTTGTAAAATGATATATAAATATATATGCATATATGTGCATTTGCTAACAAAAATATTATTTATATATATATAAATATATTTTAAGAGGTGCTTAGATTACCAAAGATATTACACAGAACTCCCTGAAATTCCCATGTTGCCCACATACCACACCTCCCACCACATCCCACACAAACATCTCCCACACGTGTGGCCCACCACCCTCAATGGACTTACACATCCTGAGGCCTTGCCACCAACCATAGACCACAGTTCACATCGTAGACCACACTCCCTCCCACACAGTTCTGAGTGGTGTGTGCTGATTTAAAATGGCCTACATCCATTGCCACAACGGTACTCAGGACAACCTCCAAATCACAAAGAAGCCCCTGTATTTCAATTACTCATCCCCTCCCTGCCCCTAAAGTGTCAAGTGGCCACTGGCTCCACCTCATTGTTATAATTTCTTCCATTGCTAGAATCACCATATATGTACAACAGAATACCATCAATTCCACTCTAGCCCATAGTTCTTCCCCCAATCCTGAGGGGACTGGGATGGTGATGTCCACTCCACCTCCAAGTGAGAGAGGGCTTATATCCCATGGATATGGTGGGTGGGATGATCCTGCCTGCAGATGCAGGCCCTCTCAATTCCCTGGGATGGTCGTTGCCCATCATTGTCTCCTCACCAGGTGACTTGGATGAGTCCATTGAGGTATAGGGTAGGAGTTGCAGCTCCACCGAGATTCCACGCACACCTGGCACATAGGTAGGCCAGAGGGTCCAGTCTCTGGAAGTATGCTTAAAAACTTCTGCATCACATATAGGTTTGAATAGAAGGGACTGATGAACCATGTGCAGGGAAGACTTATTTGAGTCCAATTCTGTCACTCTCAGGAGCACAGATTCCAAAATAGAGCCCACTGATAAGGCATCATCTCTGGGGCTATCCCCACTTATATAGGACCTGGGTGTCTCCAGAGCTCTCAGGAGCCCCTCTGTGTGGGGTGATATGCACTTAGATGTTCTATGAGCTCCTACTGAGGTGTGCATAAGAGTTACCTCTGGAATGACCTCCTGACTCTCTTTGAAGTCTCTTAGCCACTTGAACTCATTTGTCTTTACCTTTCCCCCTTTTATTCAAGGTCTTTTTCCAGTTGTGTTGCCAGTTGGCACTTGGTATTAATCCCTCATTGGCAGGGAGGCTCATCCCCGGGAGTCATGTCCCATGTTGGGGGGAAGGTAATGCAATCATATGCTGAGTTTGGCTTAGCGAGAGGCCAGATTTGAGCAACAAGGAGGCTTTCAGGTGGCAACCCTTAGGCACCCCACAATTGCAGGCTAAGTCTCAGTTACAAGAGCAAAGACTCACAAGGGTAGTCATCAATAAAAAGAACACATCAGTGGGTCATCCTCTTTTGACAGTCACTGTCCCTGCACTCAGAGGACTATTGCTGCTCCCTTGAAGACTGTGGCAGAGCTCTCCAGGCTAGGAATTCAGATTCCCTCATTTATTGTGTGATTGTCCACCTATCATGACCATGCCCCATCTTTTGATCTTTAGAATGATTTTGTATATCTTCATGTATATTTGGATGAACTAATTCCCACGAATCCCTCCCCCCAGCAATAATCCCCTGCAGTACCCATTGTAACCCTTCTGTGATCCAAATCCTCCATGGACATGTAGTCCATAAAATAGTCAAATACATTTACTAGGAAAAAGAAACAACTATGATAAGCTTACATGCAAGAGACAAACATAAGGAAACTCAGGGAAAAAAAAGAGAAGGAAAATAAACAAGAAAAAACAAAAACAAAAACAAATAATCAAACAAAACAAAACAAAATATAATTAGTGGATTGGGACATTCAAAAAAATGGGCAGAAAAAGCAAAGGAAATGTCTTTAAAATATATATATATATATTCTTTTTTTTTCCTTTCTCTTTTCATTTTTTATCCTTCCTTTTATCACTGTGTTATTGGATGTCCAGTGTGCCGTGGCATCTTCCCCCCTCTCAATCCTCATTGTCTCCCAATTTTTCATTTAATTTTCAATGAAGTTTTAGGTCACAGCAAAGTCACACATGGAGTGCCGGAGACTCCCAGATACCAAACCACCGCCCCATCCCCACCCCATATTAACTCCCCCCTTTTTTGGATGTTGGCATTGTTATAACTGTTATACAGAAAGCAAAATATAGCAACTAAACATTGTCAATGATTTACAGTATAATTTACAATTTAGATGTTACAGTTTAATAATTTTTTTGATATTTACCATGTCCTTTGTTCATTACTGTAAGGTAATGAAAAACCTTCCCCATGACCACTAAACAACCCATTAGATTTTGACTGTTCCCTTCTCCCCAGCCCCCCAGGACCCATGACACCACCCTCTCCCAACCCATGGAATGTCAAGATTCACAGTTACATGCCCTGGGAATTTGAACCTGCCCTTCCTAATCCACCCACCCTCCAGTGCTGCACCACCAAACCCAGGAACACCACCACTCATCTGCCCCATCCCCCAACATGCAACCACACTCTATCCCTTTACCATAGATTATGTCCATATGGGTGATGGCTCAAAGCCTGCTCTTCTCTTACTCTCCCTTGTTAACCTATCTTTCAGACAATGGTTCTCAGAGACTGCTCACTTTCCTCAATTCAGATCAGTGCCATTCTTGATTCATCTGTACAGGTAACAATACTCCAATTCTTCCTCTTAAGATGTGAGGACTCCCTATTCTTTTAGAAAGGTAGGGAATTGTATTTGGGAAAATAATAGAGCTGATAATACTTGTATATAAAGAACAGTTGTTTAGACATTTTATTGCCCCATTACTATTATTTCAAGTAATATTACCCAATAATAAAACATAAGGAAGATGCACACAAGCTCTAATCCATTCCATATTATTATGAGTAAAGTTAAGAATATAATTAGTACTTTTATTTGAAATGTGCCCCTGCCAAGAACTAGCAGAGTGAAAAGCCGAGGCTAGTTTCCACAGATGTGGTTGAGTGGGATGTCCCACCCTGAAAGGATTTGGTGGTGTAAACCCTCCCCCATGCCAGAGGATGGAATCATTTGCATGTGTACTTATGCTTTGGTTCTCCTTATGCCATTTTAACAAAAGTAGGAAATTCTTCACTAGTTTCTCAGCTTGGTGCATGAGAGTGCTACCTGTTTCTGAGTTTTCAGACAATCTTTCTTGGGAATTCAGACAATAACATCTGTGTGGTGAGTTCATTCCACTCTACCTCCTCCCACTGATATCTGCAGCATGCAGTGTCCTTGGAGACATTTACTAATGTTTCTCTGCCAGCAAGCATGTTTTTTAAATGCTTAAACATTTATGCTCTGACTCTCAGCATCTTCTCCAGCAATTCCCCCTTTTTGTTTTTTGTTTAGGGTGACTGTGTCTATCTCAGGTTGCCTTCTTCTGAAGGTCTTACCCATTTCTGGCCACCAGGCAAGCTGCCATGGACAGGGGCTCAAGAGTTAAGGGTTTTAAGCAGAATCAAGTTGTTGGCATGGCTGGTTTTTTCAGCCCTGTTAATGCAGGACAACAGGGCTTTGTGAATGCCTCCTAATACAGTTAAGAGTAGCAAATCACCAAAGGTCACCACACCAAAGTTAGCAGGTACTGAGGTTGATTTCCACCAATGTAAGAGGTTAATTTTATTCAATTGATGTGTCACTGATAGCCAAAATTTACTACTTGGAAGCATAGTAAGTTGATTCTGAGACATGCTTAAAATCTTTTGCAATTCTGTAATTCTTATAGATAAATTTGTGTGGTGACCTATTAAATGATTTTTTATTTTTATTTTTTCATTCATAATGTGAATCATTATATGGGAGAGAAGTGATAGAAAAAACACTTTCATTTCAATCACACTTCAAATCTTGTTTTAAATTTAGATTATACACCTGATCTTCCATTTGTGTAACAGCCATCTCTAAGTTAATAAACTTATTATTAGTTTGCTCAGCTATATATGCCTGACTATGCCATAGATCACTAGCATTATGATGCCAACTTTTAACATATTGTTTTGTTTGGACATTCTCATGTAGGGCAATTCCTGCTACAGCAGCAGCAGTAATAATACTTATAAGCCCTAATACAGCAGCTAGAATTAATCCAACTAAATGTCTGGTTCTTTTAAAATAATTATTTAGAAGGTGCCAAAGGATTTGGCTCTCAGGGGAAAACTGCCAGCAGCGATTCATGCGACCTGGAAGCCATATTCCACAATGCTGTTTTCCCATTAGAAAAGCAGTAGTACTCTCCTATAAAACAGATCCTGATACACAAGTGTAAAAGGAGCAATTGTTGCAGAAAATCCATGTTTGATTAATGCTCACTGTTCCAATTATAAAAACAATGGGATCCCGTACACATATTTTAAGAAATTAAATGGATTTTATTTTTAAACTGGTAATATTAGTTTTACTGCCTTGCCATTCAAAAATTGGGGTAGTTCCCCAAAATAATTTTTAGCTTTGTTAAGTCTAGTGTTCCATAGTTGTGGGATAAATCTTCCCTGATGAGTCCTTTAGTGACATATTTACACTTATGACGTTCCCAAAATTCTAAAAATAATAATTGCTTTCATTAGTTGTTTTTGTTGAATTACTAATTTTTCAACTTATGGCTGTGTTTTCATTAGGTTTCAGTATCTCTATAAGGGCCTGATTCTTTACAAGTCTATAGGAATTATTAAAGAGCACAACCTCATATGAAACATGGCATGTATGCCATTTATCACTTTGTACTATGATTTAGGGACTGTATACATGGATCAATGGATTCTATGCAGATAGGTCATTCAAAACAAGGCAAGGTTAAATTTTGAATAAATTTCCCTTCCTTTTTAGGTTTTAGAGGAAGGTGAGAATCAACAGGCCTAGGAAAGTGAAAAGACTAATTAATATAAACAGGGTAGGATTTGTCCCCCTAAGTGAACAATTCTAAAAGAGGTGAATTAGTAATATAAGCCCAATATGTATAATTATGTGAAGGTGCACTACTTACTGCTGTGGTTGTCAAGGTAAGCATAGCAAAGAATAACTGTGTTAGAGTGACATTCTGACTTTTATAAGTTACCATCTTTTTTGCTTCTTGTGTTAGCTTCTTCGGCTTGTTTATGTCTAGGTTTCAGATATTTGGACAGGATCCAAAGCTGGTTTCCTTTATCTTTAATGATAAGAGCAAAACCTCGACCCTATATCCTAACTTAACTTCTGCCTTTTCCCATTTATTATTACTTTTATGCTTTTTATAAACTAGTTGTCTAATATTTGTTTCTGTATTTTTGCCTGATTTCTGCCAGAAATGCTCTGCTGCTGATGTATATGATTCTGATTTTTGGCTTAAAATAATGCTTGATATAATTGTTCTTGCACCTCACCATTTCCCCCCCCCCCTTTTTTTTGTTTTTGAAGCATTTATAAATAGAGGTTTAACTGTTAATTTTTTATGATAAGTATTCATACATTCACATGCTTACTAAATCCGGGGATACACTGATATTTTTGGTTTATTTTTGGCTAAAGTATTAAATAGATACAAGATAAATGTTAATATGTATATTTAGTTTAATAAGCTTATACTGACAAGTAGGGTGAGAAACATAAATAACATAACTAATTAAAAGATTAAGTCAATATTGAACAAAGTTACAGAATGCCAGATAAATAGAGCAGTCTTATATATATATATATATATATATATATATATGTATATATTTACCAATATTTAGCATTTAGCTGAGAAGTGTTGAAGTAGCAACTGATACTAGAGTTTTGGTTGACTGTGTTTAGGATTAATGAATTTGATACTATAGATGCCAACTTTGAGTATTTTGCTAATTCCTGAGGAAGGCGCCAGTCTCCTCAGGAAGGAACACAACACTCCTTGAGCAGTACATTTTACGGTTTATGCATTAATCCCTGGGAAAGTGGCCAGCTCCCCCAAGGCAGAATACAACACCCATTGAAATGCATTTTAACTTTTTTAATTTGTTACAAAACATCCTTGATATGCTTATGATTTTAATTTCCAATATTTTTCCTAAAATGTGAAAAGTGTTAATTAGCAAGGCATTGGTTTGTAGGTTAACAAAGTTTTCTGCATGTTTTACTTTAGGTCTGAGCAATACTTACCAAACTTTTTCTTAATATATTCAGTTTCAGGACTGCTCAAATTCAAAACAAGAGATTTATATATATATACTTAATAGAACACCTTTATGTGTAACACACAAGTCATTAAATTACTTATGTATGCAATGTATTGTATTAAAATTTCAATTAGTATTTAAGTGTATTATACACAATTCATAACTATAGTAGATTATACAACAACAGACATCCAATGAATAAACTTATTCTTTAAACATTTAAGATTTTTAGTAGCATGATTAGAATGATCTCAATTTCTTTATTTTGTATAGTTTAAGGCATAGGTAAAAACAAATTAATATTTTCTATTTGGACTGTGGTGTAATACATTAACTTGTAACCTTAATACTTGCATTGCTTTTGTTATTAACATTATAATTAGAATTGGGGCTGTTGCTGACAGTGTTGAATATAAACTTAATAATTGTTGGCTATTTTACAGGAAGGGTAATATGGACTGGCTTGACTTGTTTAAGAAATCATTAAAGAAAGCTTTAGGAAGTTTTAAAACAAAGTGATAGTAGCATAACTGGATATTAATTTTTGGCAACAAACTAGCAATATTTGGGACCACTGCATGTGGCAGGGTTGTTATTTTATTTTCCTATATTTTCCTGTTATGCACTACCCTGGCAGCCTCTAATGGCTGCTTTCCTTTTGTGATTATAACTAAAAATTATGATTAATAACATTATATTTTATTTAATATTATATTGAAACATTATTATATTTTTAGGAATTTTATACACTTTTAAAGTATTCATATGAACTTTTTATTCATAT
This sequence comes from Tolypeutes matacus, assembly GCA_026826555.1. Classification (NCBI taxonomy): domain Eukaryota; kingdom Metazoa; phylum Chordata; class Mammalia; order Cingulata; family Chlamyphoridae; genus Tolypeutes; species Tolypeutes matacus. The sequence goes on from JAKSZT010038682.1 coordinate 5,149,752, forward strand.
AACTTTAGTTGTTATAAAATTAGAAAATTTCTTTATACAAGAGTTTTAAATACTTCATTCAACTTATATCACATGAACTTAACTATTTTAGTATTTCACCTTTTTCTAGGTAAAAGACTAAATCATTTTTAACAGTTTGAAATAAAAGCTACTTTTCAGGATTTGACTTTGAGAAAGCAGGTTCAAACATTGTGTTCTTTTTAAAAGTGACAAGACCTGATTCTCCATGGGAGTGATAAGGTTAAAGTACAAGAAGCTATTCTGATAAAACAGACTTTTTTATTGCATATTGATTATTTAGGAGAAAAACTTTTTAAACCTTTAGCAAAACAGACTACTGACTTGAAAAACTTTGAGAAAGAATAAAACTTCAACTTTATATTATTACATTTTTTGACATTAAAGCTTTTAAATTTTTATAGATAGACTGCTTAAATTTTACTTAGCTTTGACCACAAAAATTCCATTTTTTATGTCCCACATTTTACTTTGTTTTAATAACTAGTTATTTTATTTTAGGATAAAATTACTTTCTTTTCTTTAATAATAAAAGCACATTTTACATGCCTTCCATATTTAAGTTATTACAATGATTTTGGAAACTATTTCCAAACAAACTTCTGACAATATATAATTACCATCAACATTAAACAACCTTGTTAGAATAACAATTTAATTTGAGTATAACTATTTTTATTATTTTAAACTAATATCCATATTTATTTATTAATATAAGTGCTTATTTAATTTTTGGCCATTTGAATAGAGCTCTTATAATAATCTTCATTTATCAATTTAATATTACCATCCAGAGGTATTAAAATATTACTATCTTGTTGACTACATCTACCAGCATTGGTGGCTCAGGAGGCAGTGGCATAGGCCATTCCTCAACCTCCTCAGAAATTAACTCTTTATGTCCTGGAGAACCCACAGGGATTGCAGAGGTAGACACATCAACTTTATCAAGACCAGAATCTTGTAGCAAGTCCTCCTCACTCTGGAAAGGTTGTATAGCCAGAGCAATTTGCTGATAAGCAGCCCACACATCAGCCAAGACAATTTCTCCATGCTGATGATCTCGTTTAAGAGCCTTCCCCACATTCTGCCAAACCTTAGGATTTTTATCGGTTTCCTTTTGAAGGGGAAAACCAATAATAATGCCGCTGTATCAAGCCTAACAGGTCCTGTATGACATGTTCTTTAGTCCTCACCCCTGAACTTTGCAGAAGGGATTTTAAAATTACCACATACTCATCAACCTGTGATGGGGAATTACCCATGATCTCCACTTCTCAGTGCCAACCGTGCAGTACTTAAACCTCCATTCGGTCAACAAGATTCCCCACTCACCTCAAGCCTCTTGTTGGGTGCCAATATGTTGTTATCAGTGTGAGGTGCAAAGGAAGAGTCAGACAAGTTTATGTAGTTGAATCAGAGGGCTGCAGGTTGCTCAGGCAGAATGGCAACGAGGTTGCTGTGACCCTATCTTTTATTCATTCAATATCATAGCATCTAAAAATAGCTAGGCTTTATTATTATGGCTTTTAAGCAGTAACTCTTTTCTCATGCAAGCACATTGACCTTCCTACTTGTACTCCCTATTCTTATTCTTATTCAGTTCCCATTATGTTTCCTTCCCACATTCTAGCTAGACCAGAAACTGTGTTCAGTTCCAGGAATGCATTCTTGCCTCGAGGGTTCATATGAAGTTCATTTAGCTGTCTGTTTCATCCTTCAATACCAAGTTTTATAATTTGTTTGCTTTCTTACAGCAAAGATATTCCATCTTTCAATGTTGCTACATTAAATGCTTCCACTGGGATAACTACTTGGCCTTCCACAATTATATTCCACAGTACATTTGATTTTCCAGGAAAAAAAAAAAGATAAAATAACTGGGAATATGTTGGAGGCTCTGATTTTTTTAAATTGGCAGTTAAATCATTGAAAATTTAACAAAAGATGCAGTATTTCTTCTCTACCACCTAGATCATAGGATTAAGTTTCAGAGGCTTTCATGTGATGCTTCCTACTAAAATAGCTTTTGCTCACCAAGCAATGGACTTTGGTGAAAGAAGAAACTTAACACTTTATGGCCTGGTATCTGTGGAATTCTACCCCAAATAAATACCCTTTATAAAGACCAACCCGTTTTTGGTATTTCAAATTAGCACCCCTTTGGCTGACTAATAAAAGTAGGTAGACAGGACAAAATTCTCTTAAAAAAACAATGGAAGGAGAGAAATAAGTTTTTCAAAGGTGTTTCTTTGGCAAATTGCAGAACAGGAGAGTGCTCTGCATCATCCAAGAGGGAGGGGACAGAGAGAATAAAAAACCAAACAAAAGTCATGAGTAACTAGAACCAGCAGCTGATAATATCACCCAATGTCCTCCCTCAAGATGAACAGCCTGTATAAACACTGTGGCTTACTGCAGCCAACTGAGAGAGGAACAGGTGTCTTTCTCCCTTGGAGGAGGGAGTGTAGGATGGAAGGGAGAGAGTAGCTTCTCATCTTTGAATTTGGCCAACAAAGAGTACTTTGTTTTTTTTTTTTTAAGATTTTATTTATTTATTCATTTATCCCCCCCCTGCTGCTTGTGCTCACTGGGTCAGCCAACCATGCCATGCGGGCGGGCCCGCCCCCACCAGGAGGCCCTGGGTACTGAAACCGGGGCCTCCCATATGGTAAACGGGAGCCCCACTGATTGAGCCACAGCCGCTTCCCTACAAAGAGTACTTTGAATCTTGGTTTGGAGCAGATCAGATTCATGGCAAATGGATTTTGAAAGAGACACCTCTGTGGAAAGATTCTCTGAAGAAGATCATCTGTTGACATGCTGGGAAATAGAGGAAAAAAAAATTTTTTTTGAGCTTGTGAAACCTGAGGACCCTGGGTCTTTGACCCTGATTTGATAATTTAGGTTGGGTAGCTTTAAGAACTTAGAATAAGTTGAAACAAAAATAAAGGAATAGCCATGAATTACAACTGTTCAGCAATAGAGAAATCGGCTATCAGAGTAAATTCACCAACACAGTTTGGTGCCTAGATAACAACAAATAATTACTAGCCATATTAAAAAAACAGGAAAAGGCACAGCCAAAGAGAAAAAAACAAAATTGCTAAGAGACAGCACATTTAAGACAACTATTCCATGATAAGCACACATATCTCTTGAATCAGTCCAAGGAATTGAAGGAAAATATGGCTAAAAAGATGGAGGATATAAAGAATACTCAAGTGGAGCATATAGAAGTAATTATAAACAAACATAATAATACAAGATCTTATACAAAAGAAATGCACAAAAGAGGAAATAAAAAATACACTAGATTTATATAATAGCAGTTTTGAGTGGCATAAGAAATAATTAGTGATTTAGAAGATAGGAGATCTGAAACAGCACAGATAGTACAGATAGAAAAGTAGAATAAATTGGGCTGGAAATCAGGGAATTGAATAAAAGCATAAAATGCAAAAATATACACATCAGTGGTATCCTAGAGGGAGAGGAGAAGGAGAAAAATGGCAGAAGAAGTGTTTGAGGAAATAATTGCCTTGTGAGTGTCTATTTCATCCGCCAACCAATGGGGGCACGAGTCAATGCTGAGTCACACTCTAATGATGTGGTTGAATCAAAGACCCAATCTTAACATAATATTATGAGATACTCAACTGAATCTAATGAAATCAAAAGATTATCACACCCAGAGGAAAAGTCCACTTCACAAACATTATCAATATCTCTTTTTGAAATTCATAAATTATAACAAATTTCCATATAAGCATAAAGGTACTGCATTTACCACAATAGCATTGAATGTTATTAGAATAACTCCACAAATAAGAGACATAGATAGGCAGAATAATTTTTTAAAAATATGATTCATTTATATTTTGTTTAAATGAGACCCACGTTAGATCTAATGGTACAAAAGTTTGCAAATTAAAGGTTAGAAAATTATGTTAAACTCAAAAAATAACCAAAAACAAGTTGGGGTAAATATATTAATACCAGACAAAATAGATTTAAATGCAAAGCTGTTGTTAGAGACAAAGGGCAATATTTATTAATAAAAATGTCAATGTATGAGGAAGAAAGAAAAATAAAAAATATTTACACACCTAAACAAGTTGCCCTAAATTACATGAGGCAAACACTAGCAAAAGTTAGTGGAGAAAATAGATGCCTCTAAAATAATGAGGGGGACTTCAATACACCATTCTCAACAATAAACAAAACCTATGGAAAGAGGATCAATAAAGTAATGAGAGAGGGTTCATCACCACAATCCTCATGGAAAATAAGACAGAATCATTATCCTACTATGAAAAATCGCACAGCACCAAGTTGGACAATTTAGATGTAAGGGATGAATTTCTAGATGCAAACAACCTACACTGCCAGAAGAAGAAATAGAAAAACTCACCAAAGCTCCCAAAAATGAAAAGCCCAGGGCAAGATGGCTTCACAGGTTAATTCTACAAATCATTCTGAAATGAATTAATAATCCTATTTAAACTCTTCCAAAAAATTCAAGAGTTGGGAACATTGCCTAATTCTTTCAATGAAACCAACATCACTCTAATACAAAGCCACAGAAATATGCTACAAGAAAATAAAATTATGGACCATTTCTCCAATGACCTTAGATGTAAAAATCTCAAAACAGTACTTGCAAATTGATTCCAAAAGTACAATAAATAACTTATACAACATGACCAATAGGGTTTCCTTCCAGCTATTCAAGGATGAGTCAATATAAGAAAATCAATTAATTTAATACATTATAATCACAAAAAGAGGGAAAATATTACATAATAATTACTATCAATGAAGAAAAGGCATTTGACAAAATTCAGAAATTTTTCTTTTTTTCTAATTAAGTAAATTTATTGAAATGTTTATGTAGTTTTAACTAAGAGAGTAGGAATACATTTTAATCCTGTAGAAATATGTTCTAAGTGAATTTTCAGCAATGTGCCAATTGATTATGAAAGGTATCTTGAACGTGTTTCACAAAGTAATTTACATGACTCACTGTTGCAAATGAAAAAGTGGAATTTTGTAGCACATTTCTTTGACTTGCATAATTGATTGAAAAATAGATATGTATAGGACAATGAATGAAATTTTGCCTCTACCTTACACCATATACAAAAATTAAGATGAATCAATAACATAAATATAAGGGCTAATATCACAAAAGTCATAAAAATGGAAAAATCTACTGTATATTGTATTATCCAGTGCATCTTAGGTTTGACAAGAAAAGCATAAACAACAAAATTTTAAATAAGTTAATTGGATTGATGAAAATTAAACTCTTTTGTGCATCAAACCACATTATCAAGAATTAAAAAAAAAAAAAAACTACACAGTTGTAAATTATATATATGCAAAGGGTTTGATGTCCACAATATAGATAGACTCAGATAATTAAGGAACATAAAGAAAAACAACATTTTTTAAAAATGGGCAAAGTATTTCAATAGATATTTCTGCAAAGAATATAAATACATAAAATCAATACAAACACAAGAAGTTGCTCAAAATCATTACAAATGAAGAGAATACAAATCAAAATCACAATATTTTATTTCACACACACTACAATGGCTATTTTATTATTCCTTTAATGGAAAAACTCAATTGATGACAAGGTTATAGAAGAGTAGGAGTCTCATTCATTGTTCTTGAGAATGCAACAATATGCAGGCTCTGTGGAAAACAAATTGGAGCTTCCTCAAAATGTTAACATAGAATTAACCATATAACCCTGTAGTTCCACTTCTAAGAATACACCCAAAAGAATTGAAGATAAGGACATGAGTAGATATTTTAGACATGTTTCTAACAGCACAATAACCAAGTTGTAGAAGAAACCAATGTGTACATTAATAGAAAAATTGATTAAAAATGGTATGAATATACAATGAATTATTAAGCCATAAAACTGAGTTTCTAATATATGTAACAAAACAAATGAATCATGGGAGAGAAATAAGACAGATACAAGAGGACAAATATTTTGTGACTTCACTTATATGAAATGTCTTGAATAAGCATATTCATAGAAACAAATAGCTATAGGTTACCACGGCTTTAGGATGATGTGCTATAGCAAGTTCATGTTTCATGAATACAGAGGTAGTTTGGGGAGTTGCAAACCTTCAGTAATTCATGGTGGTGATGGGAGCAAAATTTGTGAGTGTAATTTTTTTTTTAAGATTTTATTTATTTATTTATTTATCCCCCCCTTGCTGCTTGTGCTTGCCTGGTCAGCCAACCGTGCCATGTGGGCAGGCCTGTATCCACCAGGAGGCCCCAGGAACTGAACCCGGGGCCTCCCACATGGTAAACGGGAGCCCCACTGATTGAGCCACAGCCGCTTCCCATGTGAGTGTAATTTTTACTTCTGAAATGTACAAGATGAAAGTCATGTTGATGAACAATTTTGCACTGTATATATAAATTTTTTCCACAATAAAAATGTTGCAATTAATTCTGTAAATAATAATAAAATGGATTGCATACACACATAAAATATCACTACTAATCATTATTTTATATATGATATCTATCTTTAGATTCACTAACATTCTGTACCTGGTCAAAAATAATGCTTTGACTAAGTTTTTGAGTTTCCCTAAGTTTGATGGAGTATATTTCAAGGACTAAAGTGAATATTTCATTGAATATTCCAGAATAAATTAAATATGATTTGAGTGTGAATAATTAAATTGAAGGCATTGGAATATTTTATATTTTCAAATAAATTATCAGAGAAGGCAATGAAAAAGAAATAATGAAAAAGAAAAACAGGCCTTGTAAGGTTGTTTTTAATTGCTTGTTATATGAAGGAGAAAGAAAGAGCACAGATATGAGTTGTAGTTATAGGAGAATGAAATTGATGAAAGAAAATATGTATAAAGTGTAAAAAGTGTGAGAGTGATGAAGATGAAGCAGAAGAGCTAACAGCATAGAAGCCTGAAGTCAGACAACACAACAAATCATGGCTTTAGAGGGATTCCAGCTGTGGGCAGGGTGCTTGTCAATCACGTGAAAGGAGGGAAAATTCCTGAAGATGAAAAATCCAAAGCAGTTGAGGCTGGATGGCTGGATTCATCCAACACCTCTTCTGGTAATTCCCTCAATATTGGATAAGGGAATGGAATAGATGGAAAGGGATTGATCAGGTGTGTGATTCCTGAATAAATTACCTGCTTTCTTTTAATGGTTATAAATTGCATAAAATTTAAGTATACTTTCTTCAAAGAGACATACCTGATTCCTCCTCAGGGTTAAGTTTCTAATATAATTTTACACTCTTCAACAAGATGTAATATATCTGCTTATCTTAAATTGCTCATTTTTAGCTATAATTATTATTTTCTTGTTCTTTATAAAAACTAGACTCTTAACTCCATAATAAAAATTGCTATATAAATTTTAATGATAGTGACTTCCTACTAAGAAAAAGGTCTGTAACATAAAGCATAAAATAAGCATGCATACTGGAATAATTTATTTATTAAATAAATGATATAGTAAATATTATACTATTTGGAATAATATGCCATGTTACTTAGTACATTTGCATGAACAAATAAATATATATATAAAAGAAATTTTGTAATCACACATACACTTCAATATTGCTCCAAATTTTATTTCATAGATACCCTGCAAAAGGTTAAAAACTATTTAACAGACTGGAGAGGCCAACATGGCGTTAGTGTAGGAGGGCACACACTGCAAGCTCCCAGAGCAAGGCAGATTGTGGATGGGGTCCTGCCCGGGGGTCTGTGCTGTGCACGCATGGAGTGAGAAGCTTGGAACATCTATCTGCATGGATCGGCGGCATGGATGGAACAGTAGAGATTTGGAACATAGAAAGAAGCAAGGAAATAAAATAAGAAGAAAAAGTGCCAAAGAGAAAACTTAAATCACATGCAGAACCAACAGCTAAATAAAATTCTAGAGCATAGAGAAAAGCTAATCAACTGAAGAAACCCATCAAGATAATATTATGACCAGAGGGCAACAAAAAAATACAAATGAATCTGAGAAACTGGAAAACATGGACCAGTCCAATGCACAAAACAAAAAACAGGAAGCAATGCAGAACATCGAACAACTAATCAAAGCTATCCAAACAAATAACATGGACCAACTTAAAGAACTGAAGGAAGAGATTAAGGATATAAAGAAGACACTGGGGGAACGTACTGAAGAAACAGCAAACATGCCTAAAAAGGTAATGGATATGACGGTGAACAATGGCACAAGCCAAGAAATGAAAAAGACGCTGGACTCAAATGGCAGAAGATTTGAACAGGCAGAGGAAAGAATTAGTGACATGGAAGACAATACAGCTGAAATCAAAGAGATTGTAGAAAAGATAGACAAAAAGATAGAAAAATCCAGCATGGACTCAGGGAATTAACTGATAATACAAAATGCAAAAAACATACGCATTATGGGCATCCCAGGAGAAGAGAAGGGAAAGGGAGCAGAATGAGAGTTGAAGGAAATAATTGCTCAAAACTTCCCAACTCTATTGAAAGAGATGGATGTGCAGATCCAGGAAGCACAGTGCACCCCAAATAGTATAAATCCCAACAGGCCAACTCCAAGACATATACTTGTCAAATTGTCCAATGCTTAAGACAAAGAGAAAATACTCAAGGCAGCAAGAAAAGAGAGAGCCATCACATACAAGGGAAGCACAATAAGATTAAGTGCTGATTTCTCAGCTGAGACCATGGAGGCAAGAAGACAGTGGTATGACATAGTCAAAACACTAAAAGAAAAAAAATTCCAGCAGCGAATTATCTATCCAGCAAAATTGGCATTCAAAAATGATGGAGAGTTCAAAATATTCACAGATAAACAGCAATTAATAGAGTATGTCAAGAAGAAACCAGCACTTCAAGAAATACTAAAGGAATCTCTACAAGTTGAAAGGAAAAAACAAGGGAAAGAGAGTTGGAGGAGAGTTTAAAAACAACTGAAAAGATAAAAAGTGAAACAAAACAACATATGACATACATTAACCCAAAGAAAAAATGGCTGAAGTAAAAAATACGTTACGAGTAATAACACTGAATGTTAATGGATTAAATTCACCAATCAAAAGACACAGATTGGCAGAATGGATAAGAAAATATGATCCATCCATATGCTGTCTACAAGAAAACCCACCTTCGACCCAGGGATTCAAAGAGGCTGAAAGTGAATGGATGGAAAACCATTTTACAAGCTAACAATAGCCAAAAAAGGGCAGGAGTAGCTATTCTAATATCAGACAAAATAGACTTTAAATGCAAAACTAGAGTAAGACACAAAGATGGACACTACATATTAGTAAAAGGAGTTATCTCTCAAGAAGAAAGAACAATCATCAACATATACGCACCTAATCGAGGTGCCTCAAAATATGTGCGGCAAACTCTCAAAACACTAAGAGGAGAAATAAATGCCTCTACACTTATAGCAAGGGACTTCAACACACCACTATCATCATTAGACAGAACATCTGGGCAGAGAATCAATAAAGAAATTAAGACACTCAACAATACATTAGAAGACCTGGACTTAATAGATATATACAGAACAGTACACACAAATACAGCAGGATTTACATTCTTCCCGAGTGCACATGGAACATACTCCAAAAGAGACCACATGCTAGGCCACAGAACAACACTCAATGAATTCAGAAAGATTGAGATTATACAAAGTAACTTCTCTGACCAAAGTAGAATGAAGTTGGAAACCACTAAGGGCCAGAAAAACAGGTTAGGCACAAGGATATGGAAGTTAAACAACACACTCAGACAAACAGTGGGTCAAAGAGGAAATATTAAAAGAAATTAGTAAGTACCTTGAAACTAATGAAAATGACAACACAACATAACAAAACCTATGGGATGCAGCGAAAGCAGTCCTGAGAGGGAAGTTCATAGCTATAAATTCATATATAAAAAAGGAAGAAAGAGCTAAAATTGAAGACTTAACTGCACACTTGGAGGAATTGGAAAAACAACAACAAACTAAACCTAAAGGAAGCAGAAAGAAGGAAATAACAAAGATTAGAGCAGAACTCAACGAAATAGAGAATAAGAAAGCACTGGAAACAATAAACAAAACCAAAAGTTGGTTCTTCGAGAATATCAACAAAATTGACAAACCCTTAGCCAGAATAACAAAGAAAAAGAGAGAACAGATGCAAATACATAAAATAAGGAATGAGCAAGGTGATATCACTACTGAACCCACAGAAATAAAGAGTATCATAAGAGGATACTTTGAAAAATTATATGCCAAGAAAAATGACAACTTAGAGGAAATGGACAAGTTTCTAGAAACCCACAAACAGCCGACATTGATGAAAGAAGAAATAGATGAACTCAACAGCCCAATTACAAGTAAAGAGATAGACTCAGTCATTAAAAACCTCCCAACTAAGAAGAGTCCAGGACCAGATGGCTTCACAGCTGAATTCTACCAAACATTCCGGAAAGAGCTAAAACCAATTCTACTTAAGCTCTTTTAAAAAATAGAGGTAGAAGGAATATTACCTAACTCATTCTATGATGCCAACATTACCCTGCTACCAAAACCAATTAAAGATACCACAAGAAAGGAAAATTACAGACCAATTTCTCTAATGAACCTAGATGCTAAAATCCTTAACAAAATACTTGCTAATAGCATTCAACAACATATCAAAAGGATTATACACCATGAACCAAGTGGGTTTCATCCCGAGTATGCAAGGATGGTTCAATATAAGAAAATCAATCAATGTAATACACCACATAAACAGATTGAAAGAAAAAAATCACATGATCATCTCTATAGATGCAGAAAAAGCATTCGACAAAATACTGCACTCTTTCCTCATAAAAACACTACAAAAGATAGGAATAGAAGGAAACTTTCTGAATATGATAAAGGGTATATATGAAAAACCCAAAGCTAACATCATTTTAAACGGTAAAATTCTAAAAGCCTTTCCTCTGAGATCGGGAACAAGACGAGGATGCCCACTATCACCACTCCTATTTAACATTGTCTTAGAAGTACTTGCACGAGTGCTGAGACAAGAAAAGGACATAAAAGGCATCCAGATTGGAAAAGAAGAAGTAAAAATTTCATTATTTGCAGATAACATGATCCTATATATAGAAAGCCCTGAGAAATCTACAATAAGACTTCTAGAATTTATAAAGGAGTTCAGTAATGTTGCAGGCTATAAAGTCAATGCTCAAAAATCAGTAGCATATCTGTACACCAATAACGAGCAAACTGAGGAGGAAATCAGGAAAAAAATACGATTTACAGTAGTAAATAAAAGAATCAAATACATAGGAATAAATTTAACTAAAGATGTAAAGTACTTATATACAGAAAACTACACAACACTGTTAAAGGAAATCAAAGAAGATTTAAATAAATGGAAAAACAGTCCCTGTTCATGGATAGGAAGACTAAACATCATCAAGATATCTATCCTACCCAACTAATCTACAGATTTAATGCAATCCCAATAAAAGTCAACACTCTATTTTTTATGGAACTGGAAAAACTAACCACAAAATATATTTGGAGAGGCAAGAGGCCCCGAATTGCCAAAGATATATTGAAAAAGAAAAATGAAGTTGGAGGTATCACACTACCTGACTTTAAAACATACTACAAAGCTACAGTGATCAAAACTGCATGGTATTGGCACAAGGATAGACCTACTTACCAATGGAACCGAATTGAGAGTTCTGATATATATCCTCACATATACAGTCATCTGATATTTGACAAGGCCACGAAGCCCACTCATTTGGGAGAGAATGGCCTCTTTAACATGTGGTGCTTAGAGAACTGGATATCCATATAGAAAAGAATGAGAGAAGAATACCATCTCACACCTTATACAAAAATCAACTCAAGATGTATCAAAGATCTAAATATAAGAGCCAAAACCATAAAGACCTTGGAAGATAATGTAGGGAAGCATCTACAGAAACTTGTAATAGGAAATGGTTTCATGAACTTCACAGCCAAAGCATGAGCAGCAAGAGAAAAAATAGATAAATGGGATCTCCTCAAAATTAAAAACTTCTGCACCTCAAAGGATGTTATTAAGAAAATAAAAAGGCAGCCTACCCAATGGGAAAAAATATTCGGCAACCATATATCTGATAGGAGCCTAATATCCTGCATATATAAAGAAATCCTACACCTTGAAAATAAAAGGACAAACAGCCCATTTAAAAAATGGGCAAGTGACCTGAAAAGACACTTCTCCAAGGAAGAAACACAAATGGCTAAAAAGCACATGAAAAAATGCTCAACATCACTTGCTATCAGGGAAATGCAAATCAAAACTACAATAAGATACCATCTTACACCCATCAGAATGGCAGCTATTAAAAAAACAGGAGACACTAAATTTTGGAGAGGATGTGGAGGAATAGGAACCCTCATCCACTGCTGGTGGGACTGCATTATGATCCAACCACTGTGGAGGACAGTTTGGCGGTTCCTCAGAAAACTAACAATAGATCTTCCGTATGATCCAGCAATTTCACTGCTGGGTATATACCCAGAAGAACTGAAAGCAAAGACACAAACAGATATATGCACACCAATGTTCACAGCGGCATTGTTCACCATTGCCAAAAGTTGGAATCAGCCCTGGTGCCCATCAACAGACGAATGGATAAGCAAAATATGGTACATAGATACAATGGAATAGTACTCAGTTGTAAGAAGGAACAAAGTGCTAACACATGGAATATCGTGGATGAATTTTGAAGACCTTATGTTGAGTGAAGCAAGCCAGGCACTGAAGGATGAACATTACTTGACCTCACTGATCTGAACTGAGGAAAGTGAGCAGTCTCTGAGAACCATTGTCTGAAAGATAGGTTAACAAAGGAGAGTAAGAGAAGAGCAGGCTTTGAGCCATCACCCTTATGTACTTAATCTATGGTAAAGGGATAGAGTGTGGTTGCATGTTGGAGGATGGGGCAGAGGAGTGGTGGTGTTCCTGGTTTTGGTGGTGCAGCACTGGCGGGTGGGTGGATTAGGAAGTGCAGGTTCAAATCCCCAGGGCATGTAACCGTGAATCTTGACATTCCATGGTTGGGAGAGGGTGGTATCATGGTCCCTGGGGGGCTGGGGGGAAGGGAACAGTCAAGATCTAATGGGTTGTTTGGTGGTCATGGGGAAGGTTTTTCATTACCTTACAGTAATGAACAAAGGACATGGTAAATATCTTCAAAATTATTAAACTGTATCATCTAAATTGTAAACTATATTTTAAAACACTGACAATATTTAGTTGCTATAATTTGCTATCTGTATAATAGTTTAACAATGCTAACACCCCCCCCAAAAATGGGGGGGTAATACGGGGTGGGGAAGGGGGGTGGTTTGGTATCTGGGAGTATCCGGCACTTCGTGTGTGACTTTGCTGTGACCTAAAGCTTCTTTGAAAATTAAATGAAAAATTGGGAGACAATGGGGATTGAGAGGAGGAAGGTGTCATGGCACACCAGACATCCCTTAACACAGTGATAAAAGGCAGGAAAGAAAAGAAAAGAGAAAGGGAAAAAAAATGAATATATATATATATATAATTTTAAAGGCATTTCCTTTGCTTTTTTGCCCATTTTTGAAGGTCCCAATCCACTAATTATATTTTATTTTGTTTTGTTCTTTGTTTGACTTTTTTTTTTCTTCCTCTTTTTTTTTTTTTACCCCTGAGTTTCCTTATGTTTGTCTCTTGCATGTAAGCTTATCATACTTGTTTCCTTTTTCTAGTAAGTGTATTTGATTATTTTATGGACTAAATGTTCGTGGAGGATTTGGATCACAGAAGGGTTACAATGCGTACGGCGGGGGATTATTGGGATTGTGTGTCTGGGGGGGGTTTCGTAGGGGTTGGTTCATCTGAATATACATGAAAGATATACAAAATCGTTCAAAGGATCGGGGATGTGGCAAGGTCACGATGGGTGGATAATCACACAATAAATGAGGGAATCTGAATTCCTAGCCTGGAGAGCTCTGCTAGGATCTCCACGGGAGCAGCAATAGACCTCTGGGTGTAGGGACAGTGCCTGTCAAAATAGGATGACCCACTGATGTGTTCTTTTTATTGATGACTACCCTTGTGAGTCTTTGCTCTTGTAAATGAGACTTAGCCTGCAGATGTGGGGTGCCTTAGGGTTGCCACCTGGGAACCTCCTTGTTGCTCAAATGTGGCCTCTATCTAAGCCAAACTCAGCATATGAATGCATTACCTTCCTCCCAGTGTGGGACATGACTCCCGGGGATGAGCCTCCCTGCCAATGAGGGATTAATACCAAGTGCCAACTGGCAACACAACTGGAAAAAGACCTTGAATAAAAGGGGGAAATGGTAAAGACAAATAAATTCAAGTGGCTAAGAGACTTCAAAGAGAGTCGGGAGGTCATCCCAGAAGTAAATCTTATGCACACCTCAGTAGGAGCTCATAGAACATCTAAGTGCCTATCACCTCACACAGAGGGGTTCCTGAGAGCTCTGGAGACACCCAGGTCCTATATAAGGAGGGATAGCCCCAGAGACTGGTGCCTTATCAGTGGGCTCTATTTTGGAATCTGTGCTCCTGAGAGTGACAGAATTGGACTCAAATAAGTCCTCCCTGCACATGGTTCACCAGTCCCTTCTATTCAAACATACATGTGATGCTGGAGTTTTTAGGTATACTTCCAGAGACTGGAGCCTCTGGCCTACCTATGTGCCAGGTGTGCATGAAATCTCGGTGGAGCTGCAACTCCTACCCTACAGCTCAATGGACTCATCCAAGTCACCTGGTGAGGAGACAACTATGGGCAATGGCCATCCAAGGGAATGGAGAGGGCCTGCATCTGCAGGCAGGATCATCCCACCCACAATATCCATGGGACATAAGCCCTCTCTCACTTGGAGTTGGAGTGGATATCACCATCCCAGTCGCCTCAGGTTTGGGGGAATTATTATGGACTAGAGTGGACTTAGTGGTATTCTCTTGTTCACATATGGTGATTCTAGCAATGGATGAATTTATAACAATGAGGTGGAGCCAGTGGCCACTTGACACTTTTGGGATAGCGAGGGAATGGGCAGTTGAAATACAGGGGCTTCTTTGGGAGTTAGAGGTTGTCCTGAGTATCATAGTGGCAATGCATGTAGGCCATTTTAAATCAGCACACAACACTCAGAACTGTGTGGGAGAGAGCGTGGTCTACGGTGTGAACTGTGGTCTATGGTTGGTGGCAAGGCTCCAGGATGTGTAAGTTCATTGAGGTTGGTGGACCACACTTGTGGGAGATGTTTGTGTGGGATGTGGTGGGTGGTGTGGGAGGTGGGCAACATGGGAATTCCAGTGGGTTCCATGAAATATTTTAGGTAATCTAAGCACCCCTTAAAATATATGTATATATATATATATATAACTAACAATTTTTAAGCAAATACACATATATGCATATATATTTATATATCATTATGCAAATGTTTTTATGTATTTTGAAAATTTTGATTTTTACCCACAATAAAAATTTAAAAAAATTAAGAAACCAAAAAAATAAAATAAAATAAAACTATTTAACAGAAATAACTACAAGTCTTCCAAAAGTTATCTTAAAACTTCTACTTCTGTATTAGTGTTTGGTACAAAAGATAACAAAATACATATTTTTGGAATAAATTTGCAAAAAAAAAATAATGAATTACAGTTATAACTTTGAGAATTGCATGCAAAATCAATCCTAAATCCTACAACATATTCTAAAATTAGTAATCTGAAGAATTTGTAATTAGTTAAGTATTTTGGGAAGAAAAATATAACATGATGTATCAGTAAAGAGTAACAATTCTAAGTGGATTGAGTTCAGAGGATCAGATAGAGACACCCAAAAAAGCAAAAAATCTGCTCTGATGTTGAGATAAACAAAAAATAAACAGACTCTGAAAGATAATTAGAAAGATTTTAAAATGCAAATAACTATCAATTCATATGAAAATAACCCCTCAATATACTCCATCCTCCAGTATTACCTTAGAGTTTCAAAGGGGCCAGACACTTGTTCACAAAAATGTGCAAAATGAGATCTCACTCTAGAGTAACTTATTGGCTCATTTTTCCTATTTTTAAACAACTCTTAAGTCTGAAAAGGAGATCTCACTCTAGAGTAACTTATTGGCTTGTTTTTCCTATTTTTAAACAACTCAAGTCTGAAAACTATTTCATTAGTGGAATTGAGAATTTATTAATATTTGAAACTCCTGACTCAATATTAACAAAAAGAGTAAAATATTAAGTTTCCATTTATTATTTTACCCTTTTTAATAGAACTGATTACTTTTAGCAAAAATAATTTTTCCCTGGGTTATAGAAATGAAAATTATTCTAAATTTTTAGAGATTTAGTGCTTGGGAGCTTTTAGATATTGATTTTATAAATTTATTTTTAGATTTAGTGATCAGACAATATAATGATTATATATAGGCATAAAACTATATTTTTAGATATTAAAAGTGCAAAGTTGGCTACAAGAGATGAATAATATCTAAAATTGTTAGAAACACCTGAGAAAAATCACTTGTTTTTATTGATTGTATTTTTAATGGTAAATATTACATGGATCCCCATAAAATGAAAGAATATTAATTTATCATGAAATTAAAATATGCTTAGAATATCACTCCTATTTTTCAATTAACTGATATAATGAGCACACATTCACATTCATCTTGAATCAGACACCTCCAGATGTTTCTCTTTTCAATGTACAGACTGCTATGTTCTCTCATAGCAGGCATTGATGATATGGAATCCCTTTCTATATCTTGGCCCCATTTCCCACTTTAGGAACCTATGAACTTTTCATAATGTATATAGACCTGACATGTTAGGATTTTAAAGTCAGACATCCATGCACTTTGCCTGAACCCAGCAATGGATCCAAACATAAAGCACTGCATCCTATTTCTTCTAAGAACACTTGACCTTTTCTTTCCAAAACTTTTACTGTAATAACAATATGCTGAACATCATGAAGTGTTAATTAAAACAGTCATGTATTAACTTTGCTCTTAGAAATTAAACAGCATACCTTTTAAACTGGAATACATAATATCATATGAAAATAAGCCAATTATCTTTCTTTTCATTATATGAGGCAGAGCAAATATACAAAATGTACTATGAAATTTCCCCGGTGACCAAGAGGTAAGAGCTGGGCATGTCAGCTTACACAGAACCTCACCATTGTCCTACCATGCCATTAACCACAATGAGTCTCTCAGGTAACACAGTAACCTGGGGATGCATTTCTTGTGAGCCCATGGAAAACAGAGAATATAATTACTTCAGTGACTATCAGGACCTGCTTTTCATAACAACAGAAATTACTGTCAGCCATTTAGAAAGTAGAAAAGAGAGATAAAGTAGTATGTTTTGTAGATGTTTTTGTGTAAACAAGGGAAATTCGTTACTATTAGAATGATGAGAGACTAATAATATTTTATTTTAAAAAAAACATTGTTTTTTAAATATTGTTAATGCAAACACTCATTCAGATAGTTGGGGAGATGAGTCAAAGGAGCAACTCTTTAACTGAACTGGAAATGTGAGCAACAGATTACATCCAAAATTTTATATGCTGTAGAAATAGTATGTTCACATAACAAGATACACTGAGAAGATTAACAAGTTTGTGCTCATCCTCAGATTGATGGAGTATATTGTCTGTTTATGCAAAGTAATTGACAGCACCTACCTGAAATTGAAATTCTTCTAATAAATCCTCATATATCTGCTTACCCAAATGGGGGATTTGTAAAAAATGTATGCCTTGATTGAAGAATACGGAAACATGTTATTGCTTAGCATAAAAGTTATCCTTATTTTTATCCTTGTGTTAATTTAAAGTCAAATTTATTTATGTTAAAGTCAAACTTATTTAGTTAGTTTCCTCCCAATCCTCCAGCTATCATGTTAGTAAATGTCAATTTATGAGAAACTGGTGTGTAACTGGAATCCTATTGATCCTTTCTCTCTTTTGAGTCCTTCTATTTTCTTACATTTTTACCTTCCTCAGTGTTCTCCATTTAAATTCTACCAAGGCAAACTATAAAGCTCTAGTGACCTGCTCTTCCAAGCTTATGGGGCCTGTTCTCTACTTTAGTCCAACCATATTCATCTACATGGTTCCCAGAGCTCTTCATATCTCAGAGCAAGATGATGAACTCTCTGTATTCTCTACTGTCCTCACCCCTATGTTGAATTCCCTCATATACAGCCTAAGGAAGAAGGTGTTGAGAAAGGCTTTAAGGAAAGTTCTTCATAAAGTCAAATTATAAAGTAAAAATTTAATTTTGGGAGGTTTCTGATTACTTAAGTATTATAGTAGCAATTATAGCCATCAAATACATACTTTCTTGTGTTTATTAAGTTTCTAATAAAGGGCATATTTATTAAGTTATGAATTATTTACTTGGTCTATATATATATTATGAAAATCACCAGGATTTAAAAAAATTGAATGGCATGTAATTTTGTCCATACTTCAAAAACATAGACACATCTTTTTACTTTTTTACTGTCAGATATTAAATTTATACTCAAACACTTATTATAATTCAATACTTTATTTTATTTATATAGCATCAGGTAGACATAAAGTAAGTCCAACATGCCATGTCTATATGATTCTTCTGCAACTCTTTTACTTCTCTACAAAGGTCAATAATAGTTAGGTACACTTCAACTCCAGGAATTTGCTTCATCTAGAAAATAAAGTGTTCCATTCAAATGATTTCTGAGGTTTATTGGCAACAGATTTGAATAGAATTTGCATTCAAATTTAACATGAACATTGACTATTTGCACTTTTGCCCAAATACAGTGGATTATTCAAATATAAATGATTTATTATAGGTTAGTTAATATTTTGGAAGAGCAACCCAATAACAGAAACCTAAAGTAAACATCTGTCTTTCTCACTATGAAAAAAAGGTCTTGTCCTTGAAAATCTGGAGAATACTATTTTCAGAATGTGAAGAAGATATTAGATGGAATAGCCAATGTTTTAACTTGAATTCTCCTTTCATTGTCTAAGTTATCATAAATTATACATCTCTCAGAAATTGAGTATAATCAATATTAATAATTTATTTTTTTTCACATTGAAGACATATAAAATACTTATTTTTGTCAATTGTAAAAGTCTCCCTTGAAACTATTTCAATAACAATGCTTGTGAAAAATTAAAATTGATTTATAGTACAGAAAATATTGGCATTTTCTCTTTAATAGAAAAATTTCAGCTGACTATTTCTCAATTAGACATTTCTATTTTATAGCTGGAGTACAAAAATTTCCATTCAATGGCCGCTGATCATAAATATATGTGGGTAAAATCATGACAAACCACTAGTTAGATTGGATGAAATTTGGGACTTAAATATATCATTAGTGAAAAAAATATTAATAAATTAATAATTTAAATTAAGTTATTTTCAAATAAAGTATCATTTGAAATTTTGTGAAAAATTTGTTTGAATTGTGGTGTTCTTTAAGTTGCCATACATCCTTGTGTGGAGTCTCCCTCAAAGCAGATCCTGCTTTAGACAAAAATACTCAGAAGCTTATTTTTTATATAAGTCCAGGGAGTGCTCAGAAAGGAAAATATGGAGAGAATAATATCTGACATAAGAATGTCTTTCCCAGGTCATATCTGTGACTTTATCTCACAGAGGAATTTCTGAGGAACAAAGAGCATTCCTCATTAATCCACAGGGAGAGTACTTATCTATTTATCTATAGGTCCCAAGCTCTGTTGTATGGCTTTCTGTTCAAAAGTATTAACTAACATGAAATAATTAAAAAAAATTTTTTTTAGTTAAAGATTGCTATAAGGAATTTAACATACTGCTCCCAACATTCAATCTATATATTTGTACCTAGTGGATATGAACTCATATCTTAGGTGGCACAGTAAAACCCCAGAATTGGAAAGTAAAACATGAGCAGTGTACACTCAAAATGAAATAAGTTTAGGGGAAAATAAATGAAGCTTTCAGGGAAGTGTCCATTGAACCCAGGCAGGATTTTAAGGAGAGGCTTAGATGGTGTGAGTTTTCTGCATTGCTAAGCAAATTGAGCAAATTCAAAGAACTGGATTATGGACTATAGGTTTATAGAAATAGAAAGGGTTGTAGAAGGAGGTTGTGAGGCAAAACTTATGTGGAAAAACTCCATGATAAGTTGGAAGTGTGTAGTTGTGCAGTGGAGGGGCATGACAGTGGTGTAATGATACCTTTGAGGTTGGAGGTGCTTGTTTTTCATGGGGTATGGTGGGAAGGGTGGGTTGTACTGTCAATGGAACTGGGGGGAGGGTTGAGTGTGGGAGCAGGTGAACACTGAGTATTTGATGGTACATGGCTGAAACTATGTTGGGAATGCTCTTTTTGCAATATGGCAAGTAAGGTTACTCCTTTAGAGTGTTGGGTGTTGGGAAATTCAGTACCTGGGACAGAGTTCTAGGGATTGTGTGAGTGTTCATCTTGTCATAGTGTGTTAGATCAGTGGGTGGAGACCCACACAATGAATGGGAAGTTTGTGGGCTCCTATTCTGGGGAGGTCTGTTATATTCTCAAATAGAGGAGTGGAAGACTCTTTAGAGCATGAGTGTTGTCTAAATAGGGAGGATAGACCAGTGTGTCAAGCCCTCAGTGTGATTGTATGTAACTATGAATCTTGTCCTTCGAGGAGTGAAGTCTACAGTTGCCATGGGTCCCAAGAGGAGGAGGAGGGAGGAAAAGAATAGATGGAACAGGGGGCATTTTGGGGGTGATGAAGCATTGTACATGATCTTGCTGTGAAGGATACAGGCCATGTTAAATTTCAACAAAATTTATAAAAGTATATGGTCCAAAATGTAAACCAAAATGTAAATCATTGACCATGGTTAGTATCAATGTTTCTATATTTGTACATTAGTTGTAACAAATGTACTATGCACATATAAAATGTTATTAATTGGTGAAAGGTGAAAAGAGGGAGGAAGTTGGGTATATGACAATCCTCTATATTTGGTACATGACTTTTCTGTAAACTTCTTTGAAGACAAAATAAAAAAGTAGGACACTAGGGGAACAAATGGAAGAAAATGTCACTGTATGTACAGGACAACTTTTCTTATAGTGCTGAAAGACAAACTGTCAAAAATTTAATATTTTTTTCATAACGTTTTTATTATCCCAATTTTTAAATTTAATTTTTTGTATTTAATTTCTCATTTTAAAAATCATTATTGTTTTATTTTCTTAATTGTATTTAGCTATTTTATTTCCTTCATTTTTGAAAGTTTTGGATCACAGAGGGTTACAACTGTGGAAGGGGATGATTATGATGCAAGTTGTCATTGATGGTGGATACATGGGAGGAAGCTCACCTGGGCATACATATGATGCATATAAACTTATTGAAATGTTCATTCAGCATTGTAACAGTTGGTGGAGATTAACACAATAACCAAAAAGAATATGGAATCAACATCCAGGGGTGTTCTGCCATATTCTGTAATCATACGGCAAGAATCCCCAGAGTTCAGGAGCAAAATCTCAGGAGGATGATCCATTGACAGGTCCTTGATATTGATGGCTGTTCTTATGAACATTTAATCTTAAAAATGAATCTTAGCCTAGTATTATAGGTTGCTTAAGAGTTAACTCTTGATAGCCACCATGATGCTTAAATGAGGTCTCTCTCCATTCATCTGTTGATGGACACCTGAGTTGTTTCAAACTTTTGGCAATGGTGAATAATGTGGCTATGAACATCGGTGTGCAGATGTCTGTTCGTGTCACTGCTCTCAGTTCTTCTGGGTATATACCCAGTAGTGGTATTGCAGGGTCACGTGGCAAGTCTATATTCAACTTCTTTAGGAACTGCCAAACAGTCCTCCATAGTGGTTGTACCATCCTGCATTCCCACCAACAGTGAAAAAGTGTTCCTATCTCTCCACATCTTCTCCAACACTTGTAGTTCTCTGTCTTTTCAATAGTAGCCATTCTGATAGGTGTGAAATGATATCTCATTGTAGTTTTGATTTGCATTTCCCTAATCATGAGTGATGTTGAGCATTTCTTCATGTGTTTTTTTGCCATTTGTATTTCTTCTTCGGAGAAATGTCTATTCAAGTCTTTGGCCCATTTTTTAATTGGGTCATTTGTCTTTTTATTGTTGAGTTGTAACATCTCTTTATATATTTGATTCACACACAGAAAAAAAACAAAAAAACAATCAAAAAACAAAACAACAACAAAAAAATTTACATGTATCCATTACATTTAATTGAGAAATGTATATATATATTCATCTTTGTTTAATTTTTAGTTTTTAATTGCTTATGTTTTCAATTATTAAATGTACAAAATAAAGTTTAAAAATTTTTTTAAAAAAATGAGGTCTCTCTCTAAGTCAAACTCAGCATATAAATACTTTACCTTCTCCCAGTGTGGGACATGACACAAGGCATGAGTCTCCCTGGCACAAAGGGATTACTACCAATCACCAAACAACAAAGCAACTGGAAAAAGGCCTTGTCCAAAATGGGGGAAATTTTAAAAACAAAAGAGTTTATATGTTTAAGAGACTTCAAAGTGTGTCAGGAGTTCATTCCAGAGGTTATGCTTTTGCATCTTCTCAATAAGATCTTATTGACTGAAAAGTAGATACTACCCCAAATAAAGGGCTACTGAGGGCCATGGAGACATCCAGATGATATAGTCAGTGCAGATAGCTCAGGAGTTTTGTCCCCTGCCAGTTGGGCCTTCTTGGAATTTTTGCTCTCCAGCGTGAGAGAGTTGGTCTCATTTCTGGTTGCCCTACTCATGGCACTTCTGTCCTTCTATTTGAACTTCTAATTAGTACTAGAATTGGTATTTGTACACTGAAGAAATTTAAAGCTTTGTGTTGTCCATGTACCAGCTGGTCTCAATCTCAATGACGTTGCAACACCTACTCTCGATTTCATTGGTTTCACCCAGGACAACTGACAAAGAGATGATAACAGACAACGATCATAGCAAGGAACTAAGTGGGTCTAAAACTGCAAACAAGAGAGTCCCATCCATCAGACCTATGAGATCAAAGTTCCATCTCAATTAGAGTTAGAGTGGGCATCACCATCCCAGAATGCTCAGAATTGGGGAATGAACTATGGGCTAAATTAAACTTACAAGTATTTTACTATAGACTTGTGATCTAGCAATTGAAGAAATTCTATCATTTATGTGGAGGCAGTAGTCATGAGTTTCTGAGGGCAGGGAGAGGGAAAATCAGGGACATTTTTAGGACCTGGGTATTTTGCAAAATTACCTTGTAACAACAGATTCAGTCCATTATTTATCTTGCCATAATTTACAGAATTGGGGAGGAAGTATAAATTATAATATTAAACTATAATCCATGCTCAGTGGTAAGGTTCCAAAATGTTTTCCACGAATTTCCACGAATGGACCACACTAATGAAGGATGTTAATTTTGAAAAATGTGGAAGTTGAGGTGAGTGAATCATATGAGAATCCCATATATTTTTATTTAACATTCATGCATTCTAACTTTTAAAAAATAAACATATATTAAAAAAGTAAAAAATGGAATTGTGGGAACATGGCCAACAGGTTCAGCAGATAAGGCTTAGCTCTCACTAAAACAGCAGAAAAAAAGCCAGAAGCCTGCCTTGGGGACTTAATATGGGGTACAGCAAACAAGGACACTGCTTCACAACTCTGAGAAGTGTGAGGATCAGAGAGACAAAGAAGCCAAACAAGAAACCATGAGTTATTGAACCTCTCAGCTTAGAGTTTATTAAACCTCCCCCACCCATGAGATATTAAGTGAGGGTAAAACTCCTGGTGAATTGTATCTAAGTGAGAGTAGTGCAGATATCTACCTCCACAGGAAGGCGAGTTTAGCCAGTTGTGCCCCCCTTGAATATCAGAAGGGACCAGGACTCTACGAAGAGAGGAGAGGGTGATCTCCTCAGGCAGGGAGGCATGGCCAGCCACCTAGATAAAGAGAGAAATTACAATAGATAGGAGGCAGAGACAGGCATGTGATCAACAGCACTACAGGAGACTACTGCAGGGAATCCAACCTACCTAAGGGAACAGGGGCAGATAGCATGCTGAAAGGCTTATTAACCAAAGGAGGCAGAATAGTGCAGAGGAAGAATTCCAGCCTTTATATACAAGGCCCCTGTTTTGATTCCTGGCACCTCCTTGAGAAGGGACCCACCAAGATATCAGGCATCCTGGTGTAACTTTATGACAGGAAACATATAGACATTCTCTTTGTATTGGGTTTTTATGGATACCTTATTTTTAAAAAAAATGATTCCTTATTTTTAAATTCCCTTATGTTATTCATTAAAACCCAGCTCAAAATATGCAGAGGACAGGCTGGAAGGTAAGTGATTGATGAACATCAGCAGCCTGAGAAGGTACTTAGGGGTCTAAGACTAAAGGCTATTCTTCTATTTTTATTTTTATTTTTGTTTGTTTTTATTTTTTTCTTTAAGTCTGCTTTTTTTAAACAAGTCACTGCTCTCTTGTTTCTTGCTTGTTGTGTATCTCCTTCCTTTGTTTCTAATTATTTGCTTCTCTTTTTTTCTATTTTTCTTTTGTTTACTGATTTACTCTACCTACACTATTTCTTTTCTCTCCTTCATCCTTGTATCTTTTGTTTCCTGTCATTTTTCATTCCACCTCTTTTATTTGGTCTCCAACTTTTTCTTATTTTTAATCCTCTCTCCTTTTTTTTCTGGTTACTTTTACTGTTTTACTTTTTTCTTTCTAGCTAAACTTCTCATTTCCCATCTTCTCAACATTCCAGCCTTTTAATTCATTCTGTATATTTTCTCAGTCATGTTTCATTTTTCATTGTTCTATTTCATTTTTATAACCTTATTCCTCTCTCTTTCTTACTTGTGTTAATTTTTCAATTTACTACATCTAGTCTGGTTTCTCTCTTACCTATTATTATTATTATTATTATTATTATTATTATTATTATTATTACTATTACTATTTTCTTTATGTCTTCCTATCTCTTTCCTTTTCTCTGATCCTAATTTTTTTTCTTTTAAAGGAGCATAGACAACAACAAGGAAATAGAATAAGAGAAATGAAGTGTCAGTTTCAAACTTTATCACACACACACATGAACAACATCAAAATAAAAGCATAGAATAGAGAGGGAATCTAATAACCAAATAAACCCATCAAGATAATCAGATGCCTAGACACCAACAAAAATTTACAAGTTGTACTAAGAAACAGGAAGACATGGCCCAATCCAATGAACAAACTAAAAACTAAGAGAAGATGTAGATTATGGAACAACTAATCAGATATGTCCAAATAAAATCATGAATCAACTTTATGAAGTGAAGGAAGAGTTTAAGGATATTAAGAAGATAGAGGGAGACTATTTTGAAGAAATTGTGAACATTCTAAAAATGATAAAAGATATGATGCTGATTGTATTAGTCAGCCAAAGGGATACTGATGCAAAATACCAGAAATGGGTTAGGTTTTATAAAGGGTATTTATTTTGGGTAGAATTTTACAGTTACCATGCCAAAAAGCATAAATTACTTCCTTCACCAAAGTATATTGCCACGTGTTGGAGCAAGATGGCTGCTGACATCTCTAAGGGTTCAGGCTTCTTGGGTTCCTCTCTTCCAGGAGCTTGACTTCCTCAGGCTCCATTTCTCTGTTATCTACACAAGGCCAGCTGTGGAGTATAAGACAAATGGCTTGTTTCTCCTCCTGGGGATTTCTCACTTTCCTCATGACCAAGCACCTCTGTGTGCTTACTTCCCAGCTCCAGCTCAAGACTCCAACATCAAAACTCCAACATCAAAACTCCAACATCAAAACTTGAACCCTGTCTTTTGCCATGTCTATTAACTCTGTGTCCCAACCCACCAATGGTTGGAGACTCTATGTCGTACTGATGTGGCCCAATCAAAGCCTTAATCATAATATAATCATGCCTGGAGGAGGAGACCAGTATACAAACATAATCCAATATCTATTTTTGGAATTCATAAATAATGCCAAACTCTTCCACTCCAGCTTATGAATTCTAAAAATACATTAACATATTAAAACAAATATTTCAGTAACAATACTAAGTACAAAATCATCATAATCAGTAAAGAAATACACTTTGACTAGGGACAAAATCCTGTCTGTTGTAAACTTTTGAAACTTAAAAACAATTTATCTGCCTCCAATTCACAAATGGACAGACAAAAGATAAACATTTTCATTACCATAAGGAGAAATTGGAAGGAAAATCTGAGTCATGTGTCCTCTACAGTTCCGTAAACCTGCCGGACACATTTCATTTGGTGTCAATGTCTGAGAGTCATTCTTAAGATGATGATTTTTTTTCTTGGGGCCTTACAGGGACCCCCTTTCCAAAGTCTTGCCCAACAGCCATTTTCTTAGTTCCAACATCATCAAGCTCTGGGTGTCATCCAAGCTCCACACCTCACCTCACCCTCGAAGAGCATTGGGATGATTGCCACACGTCACCCAAACTTTGGGTTAGAGACTTAACCCCCCTAGTAGAGTGGGGTGAAAGAAATTCCCTCCCTAACCTTTGGTATACAGGTTCAACACTCACAGTGAGTTGACCACCTGGCTTTCCCAAATCCATAGGGGTCAGGTGTACCTCTCTCAGAACTATGGGGTGCTTATCTTAACTACCCTAATCCTTGAGTAATGTGCTTCACACTGTCTGTATTCGGGGATGGCAACACCTTTCCCAAACATTGAATTGGGACATCCATCCTCTTCAACTGCTTGTGCAATCACACCATCTCTGTACACATGGGTGGGGTTAATCTCTTGGCCCAAGGTGATGTCTTAATTCCATATTTCAGCTTCCATGGTTTTCCTCTTAAGGCTATTTCTCCTTCAATCTCTCAATTTCATGTCTCTTTTAGTCCAAGCTGACAGTGGTTTTGTTCATACAGCTCTCTCAAAAAGATTGTTGGTTTACCATGCAAGAAGCAGGTGTCCAAGCCATGAGAAAGTGAAACATTCCACAAATCTTTCTGAGATAACTGGATCTTAAACCTGATTTCAAGTTCCAAGTTTAGTTAAGTCCTCAAATATGGCACTACTGTCTGGGTGTCTGAGATCCTGAGGCTTGGAAATTCCAGAATCAGTTTCTGTTTCCTTTGTGCACAACAGTTAAGTCCTCAGTGTATTTCTCTCTTCTAGTATTTTGCTTTAAGCTACAAAAAGAAGCCATGCCACATTTTCTGGGTTTATTTTGGAAAGTTCTTCAGTTGAATGCACAGACTCACCATTTTCAAATTCTTCCTTCCATAAAACATCAGGAGTTAATCTTGCTAAGTTCTCTGTGATTTTAAAACACAGATCGCCTTTCTGCCAGTTTCCAATAATAGTTTCATCATTTACTTCTAAGGCCTCATAAAAAGTTTCTTTAGCAATCATCTCACAATTATTTTCTTCTAAGGCCTTCTCAAAAATAACATTAAGCTCCATATTACTATCAACAGTCACTGCAAAGCAATCTAGGCCTTTTCCTTCATGCATCTCACAATTCCTTCAAAAAACTCCCCTTACCTACTTATAAAACCATTCCAACATTTTGGTAATTGAAAAAGTACTTCCCCACTGTTCAGGACCACATTCTGTATTAGTGAGTGAAAGAGGTGCTTATGCAAAACACCAGTAATGTGCTGGGTTTATAAAAGGTATTTACTTCAAGTAGAAACTCAGTTACCACTCCATAAAGCTTAAGTTACTTTGCTCACCAAAGTCTATTGCCACTTCTAAGAGCAAGATGTCTGCTGCCCTCTGCAAGTGTTCAGGCTTCCTGGTTTCCTATCTTCACAGTGCTTGCCTCCCTGCTGGCTCACCTGCTCTGTTATCTCTACAAAGCCAGCAGTAGACAATTAGGTCAATGGCTTGGTTCTCTTCCTGGGGCTTTCTCTCTTTCCTCATGAACATGCTTCTCTGTGTGCATACTTCCTGCGGCTCCAGTTCTAGACTCAAGCATCAAAACTGGAACATCAAAACTCCAACACTGTCCTTTGCCATGACTTTTATCTATGTGCTACCACACACCAAGGAATGAGGACGCAATGCCCTACTGATATGGTTCAATCAAATACCTAATCACAATTTAATCACACCCAGAGGAACAGACTAGTTTACAAACATAATCTAATATCTATTTAAGGGAGATCATGAATAATGCCAAACTGCTACAGTGATGAATGGCACAATCCAAGAAATTAAAAAAAAAATTGGAAGCACAAAACAGCAGATTTGAGCAGGCAGAAGAAAGAATCTGCAATGTGGAAGCCAGTACATCTGAAATAAAAAGATAACAAAAAAGAGAGTTAAAAAGATAGAAAAATTTCAGCAGGTACTTAGGGATTTGAAAGAAAATATAAAATGCACATACATATTATAGGCATCACAGAGGGAGAAGAGAAGGGAAAGGGGTTAGAAGGAGTGTTGGAAGAAATAATAGCAGAAAAATTTCAGGCCCTATTGATGGAGATTGATGTTCATGTCCAGGAAGTGCAGGACACCCTGAACTGTATAAATCCTAATGGGCTGTCTCCAAGAAACAATCTTTGTCAAATTGTCCAATACTCAAAACAGAGAGAGAATTCTGAAAGGAGCAAGAGAAAGGAGAACCATCACATAAAAGGGAAGCTCAATAAAATTATGTGCTGGTTATTCATCTGAAACCATAGAGAAAAGAACATAGTGGTATGACATAGTTAAGGTGTTATAGGAAAACTTTTCAGCCAAGAATTCTCTATCCAGCAAAGCAAAAATTCAAAATTAAGGGAGAGAACAAAATATTCACTGATAAATGGATATTAAGAATATATGTGAATAAGAAACCAACACTTCAATAAATACTAAGTGGAGGTCTGCATGTGCAAAGTTAAAAACAGGAAAGAATGAGGTGGAGGAGAGGTTCAGAACAACTAAATAGATAAAATGAAAATAAAAACAATATACAGCATTCATAAACCTACAGAAAATATGGCTAACGTAAGAAATTCCTTGACAGTAATAACCCAGAATGTTAATGGATTAAATTCACCATTTAAGAGACACAGACTGGCAGAATGGATAAGGAAATATGACCCATCAAAATGTTGTATACAAGAAATCCAATTTAATTCAAGGTACTCACAGAGGCTAAAATGAATTATTGGAAACCATTTAAAAAACAATCAATAACCAAAAAAGGGTGGGAGTAGCTATACTAACAGACAAAATAGATTTTAAATACAAAACTATTTTAAGAGATAAAGAAGGACAATATATATTAATAAAAGGGGTAATCAAGAAAGTAGACAGAACAATCAAAATAATTTATGTACCAAACCAGGGTGCCTCAAAATACAGGAGGAAAAAACTGGGAAAAAATATGTGGAGAAATAGATGCCTCTACAATTATAGTGGGGAAATTTAATATACCATTATCACCATTAGACCAAACATTTTGCCAGAGAATCAATAAAGAAACAAAGACTTTGAAAATTACATTAGAGGAACTTGACCTAATAGATATATATATAACATTATACCCAAATACAGCGAGATATACATTCTTCTCAAGGTCACATGGATCATTCTCCAGGGTAGACCACAAGCTAGGCCATAGAACAACTCTCAATGAAGTCAGAGTGGTCAAAATTATACAAAATATTTTCTCTCATGAAAATGAAATGAAGATAGAAATCAATAAGGGGCAGAGAAACAGATTAGGCACACAGAAATGGAAGTTAAGCAATACACTCCTAGACAAACAGTGGGTCAAGAAGGAAATCTCAAATTAATCAGTAACTACTTTGAAACGAAGGACAAAACAACTTATCAAATCCTATGGGATGCAGCAAGAGCAGTACTGTGAGGGAAATTCATAGCCATATGCAATCATTAAAAAGAAGAAAGAGCTTATATCAGAGACCTAACTGCACACTTGGAGGAATTAGAAAAAGAACAATAGGCCATCTCCAAAGTAAATAGAAGAAAAAAATAATATAGATTAGAGGAAAACTAAATTAAAATGAAATGAAGAAAGCATCAGAATAAAATAAACAAAACCAAAAGCTGGTCCTTCGAGAAGATTAATAAAATTGACAAACTTAACTAGACAAACAAAAAAAAAGGACAGAGATGCAGATACATAAAATAAGAAATGCAGAAAGGATTATCACCAGTGATCCAGCAGAAATAAAGAGTATCATAAGAATATACTTTGAAAAATTATATGGTTACAAGATGGATAATTTTGAGGAAATGGACAAATTCCTAGAAACACACAAGCAGCCTATGTAGTCAGAAAAAGAAATTGATGAACATCACAGACCAATCACAAGGAAAGAGATAGAATTACTTATCAAAATCCTCCCAAGAAAAAATTGCCCAGGACCAGATGGCTTCACATGTCAATTCTACCAAACATTCTGGAAAGAACTAACACAAATCCTACTTAAATTCTACCAAATAAAAGAAGTAGAGGGAACATTCTCTAACTCATTCTACAATGCCAACATTCCTCTATTAACAAAGCCAACCACAGATGCCATAAGAATGGAAAACTATAGAGCAATTTCTCTAATGAATCTAGGTGCTAAAATCCTCAAAAAAAAATACTTGTTAACCCTATGCCAAAACACATCAAATGATTTACACCCCATGACCAAGGTGGTCTTATCCCTGATATGAAAAGATCGTTCAACATAAGAAAAGCAATATTATACACCACATAAACAGATTGAAAAAAAAAAAAGCACATGATCCTATCTATAGATACAAAAAAAGCATTCAACAAAATACAGCAAACTTTCCTGATAAAAACAATAGAAAGATAGCAATAGAAGGAAATTTCTTTCAATAAGATAAAGGGTATATATGAAAAAACCACAGCTAACACCATATTCAAACCTGAAATATTGAAAGTTTTCCCTCTAAGATTGGCAACAAGACAAGGATGCCAAGTTTCAGTGCTTCTATTTAAAATTGTGTTAGAAGTACTTGTTCGAATTCATAGGCAAGAAAAAGACATAAAAATCATTTGAATCGGAAAGGAAGAAGTACAAATTTCACCATTTGCAGATGACATGATCTTACTCAGATAAAGCATTGAGAAATCCACAAAAATGTTTCTAGAGCTTATACATCAGTTCAGTAAAGTTGGAGGGTAGAAGATCTATGTGGCAAAATCAGTAGCATTTCTGTACACAAAAAATGAGCAATCTGAGAAAGAAAGTAAGAAAATATTCCCATTTATTTAACATCTAAAAGAATCAAATACCTAGGAATAAATTTACCTAAAGATGTAAACCACAATGTTAAAGGGAATAAAAGAAGACTTAAATAAATGGAAGAATATTCCCTGTTCATGGATAGAAAAACTAAACAGCATTAAGATTTCTATCCTACCCAAAATGATCTAGAGATTTAATGCAATCCCAATAAAAATCACTGCAGCATTTTTAACTGAAATAGAAAAACTAACTAGAAAATTTATTTGGAAGGGTAAGAGGCCCCAAAAAGGCAAAAATATATGAAAAAACATAAATGAAATCAGAGGAATCACACTACCTTATTCTAAGACATACTATAAAGCTAAAGGGATCAAAACTGCATGGTTTTGGCATAAGGATAGACATACTGACTAATGTAACTGAAATGAGAGTTCTGATATACATCCTCACATAAACTGTCATCTGATATTTGACAAAGAAACCAAGCCCATTGAAATGGGTAAGAATGGCCTCTTTAGCAAATGGTGCCTGGAGAAATGGATATCCATATCCAAAATAATGAAAGAGGAACACCATCTCACACCTTACACAAAAATTAACTCATGATGGATCAAAGATCTTATTTATAAGTACTAAGACCATGAAGACCTTTGAAGTTAATGCAGGGAAACATCTGCAGGATCTTGTAATAGGAAGTGGATTCATGAACTTCACACCCAAAGAGTGAAAAGTGAAAAAAAAAAAAGAAGATAAATTGGACCTCCTCAAAATTAAAAACATTTTCACCTCAAGGAGATTGTCAAGAAAGTGAAAAGTCAGCCTCGCCAATGAGAGAAAATGTTTGGTAACCATATATCCGATAAGAGCCTAATATCCAGCATATATAAAGAAATCCTGCACCTCGAAAATAAAAGACAATCCACCCATTTAATAAATGGTCAAGTGATCTGAATAGACCCTTCTCAAAAGTAGAAATACAAATGGCTATAAAACACATGAAAAGTTGCTCAACATCACTAGCAATTAGAGAAATGCAAATCAAAACTACAATGAGATATCATATTAGAATAATTAGACTGGTGGATATGCGCCATCAGGCCCTGTGAGCAGGTGAGCCCCCAGGCCCCATGAATGGGTGAGCCCCCAAGCCCCACAAGCGTGTGAACTGTCTGGCCCTGTGAGCGGGTGAGCCATCGGTCCCCACTGAACCAGGCAGTGATATGATGAAGTAACAGGAGAGAGAAGCAGGGGACAGCCAAGATGAGACTCCCTGAAAAACCAGGAACTGAGGTTGTTCAGGTGGCAGAATGCCTATCTTTCACATCAGAGGTTCCCAGGATTGAATCCAGGTAAAAACAGGAGGAGAGGATGAGAGGAGAAGGAAGGAAACAGACACAGAAAATCATGAAGAATTGCCCAACGAATGGACACAAAAACTACAAAAATGGGGGGGGGGAGTTTAAAATGGATAAAAAGAAAATATATTAAAAAAATAAATGGAAAAACATAAATTTTTAAAAATTAAAAAAAAAAGATGAATATAAGTGTTGGAGAGGATGTGGAAGAAAAGTAACCCTCATACACTGCTGGTGGGAATGTAGAATCACATAGGTATTGTGAAGGAAAGTTTTGCAGTACATCAAAAATCTAACTATAGATCTGTCATATGATCCAACAATTCCCCAGCTATCTATATAACCAGAATAATTGAAAGCAAGTACACGAACAGATACTTGCACAACAATGTACATTGTGATATTATTCACTCTTGCCAAATGTTGGAATCAACCCAAATGCCCATCAAAAGATGAAAGGATAAACAAAATCTGGTGTATACATGAAATGAAATATTACTTAAGAAGGATTACAGTGCTAACACATGTGATAACATGGATGAATATTGATGACATTATGTTTAGTGAAGCAAGCCAGACTTTGAAGGACAAATATTACCTGACCTGACTGATCTGAATTAAGCAAATTGAGCAAACTCACAGAGCTACAGTCTGGAAGATAGGTTTAGAGGAAATTGAAAGGGAGAAGAAGGTTGAGAGCCAATGCCCATACAGGCAAAATCTAAGATAAGGTGAAAGTGTGTAGTTGTGCACTGAAGGGAAATGATAGCATTGTAGTGATAATATTGGGTTGGTCAGTGCAGGTTTGATAGGGGAATAGTGTGGAGAGATGGGTAAGATGGTGCATGTAACTAAGGTAAGGGTACGGGAGGGAGCAGGTGAACACTGGGTATTGGTGGGTACATGGTTGAAATTACAATGTAGGGAAAACTCTTTTGGTGATAAGAGAAAAAAGGGTTACTGGCTTAGGGTGTTTAAGGGCGGGGGTAATCGGGACAGGACTCATCTGGATCGAGCTTCTAGGAAGTGTGCAAGTGATCATTTTGTAACATTGTGGTGTATCAGAGGATGGAGACCCAAAAAATGAATGTAAATGAGTTTGGACTCCCTTCCATGGGAGGTCTTCCATGTTCTCAAACAAAGCAGCAGGAGTCAGTTGAGAGCATGGGTGGTGCCTAATAGAGGACAGACCAGTGCGTCACGCTCTCAGTGTTGTAAGTAACTATGAAACTTATCCTTGAAGGAGTGAAGCCTGGTAGCCGTGCAACCCAAGGGGAGGGGAGGGAGGAATAGAATAGATGGAACAGGAGGAATTTTGGGGACAATGGAAGTGTTCTACATGACCTTGCAATGATGGATACAAGCCATGTTAAATTTCATCAAAAGTTTATTAAAATGTATGGTCCAAAATGTAAACCATAATATAAACCATTGACCATTGTTAGTAGATATGTTTCAATATTTATACATCAGCTGTAACCAATGTATCATCCACATATAAAAAGTTTATTTATATAGTAAGGTGTAAAAGGTTAAAGATATTGGGTAAATGGGACTCCCCTCTTTTCTATATGGAAATTTCCAGTGACCTAAATCTTCTCTGAAGACAAAATGAAGAAAAGTAAGACATTGGGGGAATAAATGGAAGAAAATGAAAAAATGTCACTTTACATACAGGATAACAGATCTTACAGGGGTAAAAGGCAAAATAGTTTTTAAAACATTTTCCATTATTTTTTAATATCTTAATGTTTAAATTTAATTTTCTTTTTCTTAATTTTTGTGTATTTTATTTCTTATGTTTAAACTATCATTATTATCTCATTTTTTTGTTAATTGTTTTTGGCTCTTAGCTTCATTTTTGAAGAAGTTTTTGATCACAGAAAGATTACAACTGTAGCAGTGAAGGATCATGGGAGTGGAGTGTCAGTGATGGGAGATAGATGGGAGTAAGTTCACCTGGGCATAAATATAAGTCATATAAATGTGTTCAAATATTCATAGGGAATTGCCACAGTGGGTGGTGATTCTCAAAACAACCAAAAGAATATCAAATTCCCATCCTGGGGAGCTCTGCCACATTATCTAATGGAAAGACATCACTTTCCCAAGTACAAGGGAGTGTGGTTCATTGATGGGTCCCAGAAACTGATGACAATGCTTATGTTGCTTCACTCTTGAAATTGAAACTTAGCTTAATATTGTAGGTTGTCTAGGTGTTACCTACTAGGAGCAATCTTATTGCTCAAATGTGGCCTTTCTCTAAGCCAAACTCAGCATAAAAATGCCATAACTTCCCCCCAACATGGGGCATGACTCTAAGGAATATGCCTCCCTTTAACCTAGGGATTGCTAACAAGTACCAACAAGAATTGTAGCTGGAACAAAAAGGCCTTGACTAATAGGGAGAAAAGGTAAAGACAAATGAGTTTATATGACTAACAGTCTTCAAAGTGAGTCTGGAGGTCATTCCAGAGATAACACTTATGCATGTCTCAGCAGCATTTCATTGACTGCCAAAGTAGATTCTACACCAAATAGAGGGTCTCCTGAGGGCTTGGAAACATCCAGACAATAGAGTAAGGGAGGATAGCTCCCTTTCCAGGGAGACCTACCTTGAAATTTATGCTCCCCAGAGTGACAGAATAAGACTCATTTGTGTTTTCCCTACACATGGCTCTTCTCTATTTCTTTTTGAACTTATAATTAGTTTTAAAGTTGATAGATGTTCACCAAGAGACTTAAATATTTGAACTTTCCATGCATCAGCTGGGCCCTGGATGTCAATGGAGTTGCAGCACCTATGCTCCAGTACATTGGTCTCACCAAGGACAACTAAAAAGGAGGAGATGTTGGATAACCATCATACCACGGAACTAAAATGTCTACAACTGCATGCAAGAGACTCCTTTCCATCAGCCATATGAGATCAAAGCCTCCTCAATTAAAATTAGAGTGGACTTCACCACTGCAGAATCCTCAGGATTAGGGAATGAACTATGGACAAAAGTAGACTTACAAGTATTCTACTATTGACTTATTGTGATTCTAAGAAGGAATAAATATTGCTGATGTGGAAGCAGTGACCACTGGAGGTTTTGAGGGTAGAGAGAGGTAAAAACCAGTATAAAATGGAGGCAATCTTGAGACTAGGGAATCATCTTCAATGACATTGCAATGACAGATACAGTCCATTATGCATCTTGCCATAACCTACAGAATTGAGTGGGAGAGAGTGTAAACTACAATGTAAATTCTAACCCAGTCTTCATGGCAATGGTCCAAAGTGTGTTTATCAATTGCAATGAATGTATCACACTAATGGAAGGTGTTGTAGATGTGGGAAAATGTAGGAGGTGTGGGGAGCAGGGCATATGAGAATCCCCTTTTTATTCTCTGTAATATTTATGAAATTTAAGGATCTTTTAAAAAATAAAAAATAAATGAAAAGACAAAACCAAAAGAAAAAAAAAATAAAAGTATGAATATGAGGAAAGGGAATTATTGGCTTATATATCTCAATATAAAAACAGATACACATTTGATAAATGGTGTAAGGTAAGTGTGGTCTATGACAGCTAAGGTAAAATACTAAGGAACAAACCATTAAGACATACTAAGGCCAAGTAAAGAATCCTTAGCTTGGGGTAGAAAACTAGCTTCTATTTGGCAGGCAGGAAGCAGAGTAGGACCATGGTTGTGTGTAGTTCCAAAATTGAAAAACTGAGGAAAGTGAAACAAATCAATGATAAGGATTAATTTCATAGTCTAATGTGAGACAACATCACTTTAGCACACTGTGATAAATCTTAGAGGGTTAAAAACAAGATGTTATATTCCAAGCTATTGGACCATATGGATATAGGTTTACTGAATAAAATAAAACATTAAATTGCAGGAGAGATTATTGTCAGACAAGCCTGACCTCACCAAATATCCAAACTGTTGTTGATGAGATTGTGCAAATTATTATTTTTTCTTCTAATAATTTATTTAATAAGAAATCTCTGGTTAAATCTGTTTAACTGACCCTGAGAGAAAATTCTTCACAGGAATTTTGACACTCAGAGACAAAATATTCCCACAGGTTATTTTACTGTCAGACATCTCATAGATATTATTCATTTGTTCCCAGTCTTAATATAAATGTTACAAAGAATTCACATTTTGGATCATCACATCCAGGTAATAGGGAAAATTAAGCCTGGGACTCTTAGAAAACCTCACTCACCAACCCAGAATGTGTTATTTAGGCCTTAAAGACTGACTGCATTGCTGGTATCATGAAATTTATCATCACAGAACAATGATTTTTTTAATAGGGAACATGAAAATATGATGCTGCATCATGTGAAGCATGAGGAAACATTGCACATAGTTCAGATGACTTCACCAGTAAAAAGGAACAAATGTGAGTTTGCATGCTTTCCTCAATACAATGGATATGAATCAATAATACCAAACAGCTAAAAGTTACAGTGCTTTTCTCATATATTGTGTTTTTTTGTATTTTGGGAAAAGGCACAAGATTGTTATGACTCCTTCCATTTAGAAAAAGGAAAAGTGACTCTTAAATCTGTGCTATATTCAAGGATAAATACAGTAATCTAACTGGTAAGTCTATACTCTGCTCCTTTACCTATGAAGATCCTATTTCTTGCAGTAATATGTTTGAAATTCTGTATGCAAAATTGAGTGATGTTACCATGTATCATCATTACTGAACTGTTCATGAACAAATCACATTGTTATCAGTTGTGAGATCCTTTGACTCTTGGCATATATATTTTATTTCAAAATTTTCTAAATTGAGAAGAGGATAGCACAGCAGAGTGAGGGATCCACAGGTTTATCTTGAGTAATATATACACTATCACCAAGTAAATAGAAGGGGAAACAGTCAATTTTAATTTGGATTATTTGAGAAATACCCCAACATTGGTTGTGAGGCTGATTATAGCTTCAACAGGCATTAAGATCACAAATCACCTGAGATGCTGAATGGAGGAACTATGTTGTGGTGATACAAGGCTTCCTAATGCAGACTGGAAACCAGCCTCTTTCTTCTCTGCTAAGCACACAAACTCACCTGGCATCACTTCCCCAGAAAACAAAAATAAACATACTGAGATATTTGCAAACGTCCAGAGTATCTGTACTAGCCTTCTATAAGAAATCTTGTATTTTCACATATGTAGAACTCCCCTGACCCATATCCTTAAAGTATTAAGGAATAAAAAGAATCCTCTTAAGGACCCCATGGTAATGTGGAAATTCAATTAGTAAAAAGAATTTAATTCTAACTTCAGGAAAACATACTGAAGAAGGAAAAGCATTAGTTATTTACTTATGGATATTTGTGTCAGATTGGTTTAAATATAATAATGCAAACCAGTGGAATTAAAATCAGAGTCTAACAATAATAAGATTATATGTTAAAATTTGTATTAAAAATGTTTAAATTATTTTCTGCCATTTGAAAATGACCTTGCATTTTTTTTTGTTGGCATATGATGAGGCAGAATAATCAAGATTTATTTTAATGATACCATGTTGTTATATATACATGTATACATATTTAGAAAAGAATTCAAGTAATAACAAACACAAGAGAAATGGATATATCTGGGTGCTACCCTAAGTATTTTAGATCTGTTTTTATTGTAGTAAAGTATATGTAACACAAAATTTCCCATTTTAAAGTGGATAATTCAGCAGTGAAAATTTAGTGTTATGCAACCATCTCTCTATCCATTTCCAGAAATTTTTCCTCATATTTTCATTGGTGTTTTTGTATGTTTCATAGTAATGTATTTTTATAAAAATATATGTAAGAATGGAGAAATACATTGTAAAGTTAGAAAAATAATGGGTATAGAATACAGTATTAAATAGATATGAAAAAAGATATATTTTGACCAAATGAATAACAATTTAAGATTGTTCAATAAATGTACTGTGATATACATTAGCCAGCAATCTACATCATTGTTTGATTCTTAAGACTTTTCCTTTATCATCTAGGATGCAAAGCTACATGTGATATTCATATGTCTGTCCTTAAAATTCAGAACCTAGAACATGCAGGTTAAATCCCAGG
This sequence comes from Tolypeutes matacus, assembly GCA_026826555.1. Lineage (NCBI taxonomy): Eukaryota > Metazoa > Chordata > Mammalia > Cingulata > Chlamyphoridae > Tolypeutes > Tolypeutes matacus. Next base: position 5,188,607 of record JAKSZT010038682.1, read on the forward strand.
GACAATCTGATCACTTACATACTATAATGAGGAAGAACATCCTGCACATTGACCAGTGTGGATTTGAGTAACACACTCTGCACATGCAGATGTAGAATACATTGGTTATGGATCAATCAATTTAAGAATTTGACAGGCATAGCATTAATGAACACTAGAGACCAGGGAAGACTTTAGATAAGAGTTTCCAGGAACCTAATTCCAGGCACAGCAGTAAAGCCTAGAATGTGAGAGTTGAAAAAATGATTAATATATGAGTCCAATTAAAGTCTGTTTCAGGGATAAATTTTAAATAGAAGTTAGCCTTAGTGAGTTATCTCTAATATGAGGGAGGGAGTTCATAATAGTTTTTAAGCTAAAATAATTTAATCAACCATTCACATACATGCATTCTCTGGGAAAAATATGTTCTCCTACATACATTATATATTAGGATCACACGAGATGTTATAATTAAAAAAAAAAAAGAAACCAAAATTCAGTGGATTGTCACATGAACAAAACTTAATTCCTGTTCAAATAATGACAATGTGAACTGGATACCTACACTCCTTTCACAATGAGGATCCAAAATGTTCAACAATTGTCTCTCAAACTTGTAGTGATTGGTGGGAGAAAACACACCCTCCTTACATTGTTTTCTATATTGTTAAATAATATGACCTCACCCAGTTGTTGAAGAAAGAAGAAGCTTGAGCTAAAAAAAAAAAAAAAAAAAAAAAAGAAGGGATAAGGAAGCATAAGTTTATGCTCAATGTGCAATCAGCAATCAGGAAGGAACTTAAAACACTCATTTTGGTGCATGAAGTATGCTGGGTATATATAGAATAACTCATATAAGATTAATAAATAGTTTACTGTAAGTGACTGTGGTATTGTTGCATTGGCATTACTTTAGCAAATTAAAATGATGACTATTACAGTTTATATGATATTTATGGTTTTCACTCTGCAGTAAAGTTTTGAATTTAACTGATATATTGCTAAATTTGAGATTTCTTATTAATGCCTTGAATTGATGTACCCCAAAAGAGGTTTTGATAGTTATTTAAACAAAAAGAAAATAAATGAGGCTGTAATTCATTATGGGTGTTTATTTTTACCTATTATCTTTCAGTTCAAACAGCTGACTTAAAATAATGATGGGAAGGAATGAGACGGCCGAAAAGGATTTTTTCTCCTGGGACTCTTCCCCAGCATGAGGCATGCTGACATACTCATTGGTGTGATCACCCTCATCTACCTCGCTGCCCTTGCAGGGAATTCCACTATGATATTCTTCATCCTATGGGTGGATTTGGGTCATTTTATCAGTCAGAACACTTCAGAGAAACAAGAACAATGGGAGGTAGGACATAAAGATAGATGATATAGATATAAAGTAGAGAGATGATAGATTGATTGATTGATAAATTGATAGATAACAGATAGAGATAGATGGATAGATTTATAGATATATATATAGATGTATATACAGGTATATAGAAAATTCTTTTAAGAAATTTGCTCAGATGATTGTGAAGGCTGACAAGTCCAAAATCTACTAAGGCAGACTGACAGTTTGGAAACTCAGTCAAGAATTTCTGCTTTTTGGGGAAAACTCATTTTTATCTGAATGTCTTCAAATGACTTTCTGAAGCATGTAGATGTCACTGATAAATATGATAGAAGGGGGTGTACATGAGGTAGGCTATTGCATTGGGCAACCTGACTGATTGGCCCCCTACCAAATCCCATTTCCCACAAATTGATGTAGTTTTTGGAAATGACTACAAGGGCTGCTCTGTATGAGACCCTCAGGCTCATTTACCTGGATTATAGCAGTCACATGTCTGGAGGTGTTCTCAACTCATGTCTCCCAAATGAACTCTCTGAACAAACCCTAATGGAAGGTTCTAGAAGCTATATTTGTATTCCCTAATCATACTGTCTGACAATCCAGGGTAAATGAACTCCTATCATATTTTCCTTCCCTAAATTGTTCTAAAATAGCATTTATTGAACTACATAATATTTAGATATACATATATATATAGAGAGAGAGAGAGTTGGATAAATTTAATGAATTAGTACCATCTTTTAAGTTCCCTTTCCAAATTATAAAGAATCCTCCCCATGTCTTATCTTGATCACACTCCATTCCTGTCTTCCCAAAGATAGTCATTACTTAAACACAACAGACTAGTTTAGTAGCAATATACTTTTAATTGAAAATTTTTAGAGATAAATGCAGTTGTGAGAGATAAGAGACACATAGTAGACTTTGCCAAGTTTCACCCAATTATCACATTTTGCAAAACTATACTATATACTGACATAGATAAAATCCACTGATCTTATTCAGATTTCCTCATTTTTCTTGGAATCATTCAGACATAAGTGCATTAAGTTCCATTAAATTTTTGGATATTCAAAACTGTAGTTTTTTATATCCAGTACTACAGTGAAGACAACAAATGGTTCAAATCCCCAAGTACCTTTGTGTTGCCCTTTAGTACTGTTTCAAATTATATAAGTTGGATTTTAAATTTGAGTCCAGTTGAATATCCAGTGTGGCACAATGGGAAACCAAGAAAATAATAGATGAGAAAAGAAAATTTGTTGTGCAGAAGTCTCAAAGATAGAGGGATTCCATGATTGGTCCAAGGGAAGCATGACTGGCTTTGGTGGTTCAAGCATCTGGTAGGGAGCACACAAGCAAAGCAAAATGGAACCAAGAACTTGTGCCTCTATTTTGGTCCAGGGGAGGAGATTAGTAAATTTCCAATGGGATTGAAGGATTGTTTAGTTTAAAGCAGATGTACACAAAAACTGAAGGGACTGGAGGTTTGATAGCAGTGGGTTGAAGCTTATCATTTGTGACCAGTTGTCAGTTTTGGATGAGATGTGTGGGTTCTGACTGCAGGTGCAAGTTTGTGTTCCAGTTCTGGGGGAGTTTATGCCCTAGGGTTGGTGGGTTGCCTAGTAACTACGGTAAACCTCAGTGTTGAGGCAAGTGGCTTAGCCAAAGTATGATGGATTCTGAGACAGCACAAAATTTTTTGAGGACATGACAAACCACCCTTCTGCCTCTGTATCTTTCATTTGGATGATTTGGGAAGTTTGAGTGGCTGATATAATTATTGCCAAGCGCATAGCATTATTGAGCCAGTGCATAAAGTACTGATGATATTGGTGATTACAAAAATAATATTAAATCATAAAGCCAAGAGCTGGAAGCCTCTGTGAATCTGTTTCCCTTTCCCTTTAGGACATAACTGGGAGGAAATATGGGAAATTTTTTCTTATCTACAGTATGTGTTGAAAAACCTTGGCTATATTGTGAAACATAATGATTCTTGAATGATCTTTTGTAAGATGATATTCATCTGCCCCAAATTATTAATGTATATTTAGTAAGAGGTGTGTCTTAAGCTGTGGATGCTCCCTTATATGACCAAGAAGTAGTCTATGGCTAGACAGTTTTTAAGTCTCCCTGAGGCAGCAAATCTATTTGTTGTTGCTTTAGCCCTTAGCACCATGTAAGGGATATGTGCTTAGGCAAATATAAGCCCTATAAATTTTGGAAGGTTGTATCTGCTGTGTGATATTAAAGATATAATGTTTAACTTACCAATAGTGGGTGAAACAGTTCAAGGCATCTGTACAAACTTTGGTTTGCATGACATTGGCAACAAGCCTACCATAAGGAAAATGTGACACCATCTGGCACAAGGTGATGATTGTCTGCAGGAATCCATCCTGCAAAGTCTTCCAGGAGTCTGTCCAATAGCCCATGATGGTGCAGTGAAATTGCTCTGAACACAGTGGTTGAGAGAAGTCAGGGGAAGAACAGCTGAAGAAGCTATTCTCTCCAGCTGATCCCTTGCAGGCTTTTAATTCAGGACTCTTTCACAGTGAAGTCAAGGGTGAATTTGCAGGTTAGCAGGCAGTTATGGGGGTTGTAAATTACATCATAAGAATTCCAGGCTGATAATGGGGAAGCAAGAATACAGAAACATTTAGCATATATAATGGAGATAGGGTGGGAGATAAGGGAGATTAAATAAGCAGGAAAGTTCCTGTTTATGGCTTGAACTGATAGTGGTGAATTCTCTGTTTGGGCAGAGAAACAAGCCCTCAAGGTATTTCTTAGATGTAAAGATCAGGGGTTTCCACATCTCCCCCTTTTCTGTTTAAATAAGAAGAAAAAGAAGAGGGAAAAGTATCCTGACACAGTTCTTTCTAAAAACTGCCCCCTTCACGATAGCTCAAAGTTAATAAATGGGAGACAAATTTTGATAGTAATAGCAAGGCCAGGTTGCTGATTAATATTTGGGTTCAAAACTGGGCTGTGCATGGGAAAAAAAATAACAATGGTGGCAGGAGACATTCCTTTGGTGGGGTGAGGGTCAGTGTCCTATTTCTGTAGACCCTCAGATTCTCTCCTGATGGCCCCTCTGCAAATGTGCCTTTCTTAAGTTGTTCCTTCCCTGAGGAATCTTACCCATCTCTAGCTATAACCCATCCAGGGCCAAGCAGGGTGAAGTGATTCTTTGACGGATTATGCCTCCATGGCCTCCAAACCCAGCACCAGCCTTGGGACTTCCTCACCCATAGGTGCAGCCTCAGCTCTGGTCACTGGTTTTTGGATAACCCAGGTTTCTAATGCAGCGAGGGCCCAGCATTGGGCAGGAGACAGACAGTTCAACACCAACTCTTAGAAGGCCTACTCAACCTAGGGATGCCAGGCTTATTGCACAAGGCAACCTTACCAGTGGGATTTGTACATGACACATCCAGGTTACAATAGGAACAATAGGATGGGGGAAAATGAGAAAAAAAAAACTGTGTGCAGGAAGAAAAAGGGGTCACAGAGTCAGGCAAATAGGTAGGCAGGTAAGAAGGAGGGAAAAGGGACCCTGTGGTGAAAAATTAACTCAAAGTTGTTTTAACCAAAGGGCCTCCTGGTCTCCTCCCCTTTTGTTTCTTCGTTCTTGATCTCTAGATGTGGGAGGTGAGAGAAGTGAAGCAGTGGCCAGGGTGATGATTTTCTGTTCATTGTGATTTACTTGAGAAAGGGCATGGCAGATTACCCTAAGAATTGATAATAAAACAGGAAGCATGATTATTCCAATGAGTGACATTATCCAGATTTGTATGTTTAGGCCATGAAACCAATATGGGTGATTTAATCACTGTAAATTATCATTAAGTGTTTGAAACATGTTTAGCTGAGCAAGAAGTTGTATTTGAGATAGTTGATGTCCAGGGATTGCTGGAAAGCCAGTACTTCTCCTTGTAAATGGGAGCAGAAGGCTCCTTGAAGATGAGTTTTAACTTGTTCCCAAGAAAGTTAGGAGCTATTCCAAGGCAAAGGGGTTTCACAAATTTTAACATGTTCCCAGTCATGCTGCAAATCTTGTTTAGTAAGCAGAGCTTGTTGTTTTCAGCTATCCAAAGGATAGAGGCTTCTAAAGCATCAAGTTTGGTAAGAATTTTATTATCGATATGAGTCTGAATTAAAAGTTCATCAGTGACATTGGTCATGATTTGATTAACAGCATGAGCATTTGAACAGATTTTGTTAAGGCAACTGCTGGAGTCGTGGCAATGGCTGCTATGATAATGGCTGAAATAATGAAAGTAATAAGCATACCATTGAATCTTTAAGCTTTAAGCAGTGAAAGGGCTTTGTTGAGTTGGGCTATTCTTGAGGAGTCTTCCCAAGGAAAAGATAAAATAACTGGGAGCCAAGACTGTGCTTGTTTTTTAAGTAAAAATATGGAAGTGATATTCAGTTTAGTGATATTTTCATGAGATATGCATGAAGTAAAATAAGCTCCTGGGCAGAGTTGGAAGCTACCATGGCTAAGTATGCTATGAATTTATTTTCAGGAGTGGGAGGAACCACAGTAGGAGAAAGTAATTCAGTAGCCTTTTGACCTAAAATTTAAGGCTCCTACTGGTTACTCCCTGAGCTTGGACAATATTGCCGCAGGCCTGGTTCCTGCAGTTTCTCTGTTGTTCCATTGTCATCCTTTCCATCTGTGGACTCAGGTTGAAGGGGGGATCCCTTCCAGCTCATGTATACTGTCACATTTTAATTGACAGCCACTGGGGGCCTGTTGGAATAAGCACACAAGTATATCCTCTCCCCCACCATATGAGGTCACAAGGCCCTTTCCACGATTTATCCCCTAAAATTTCCGTGTACAGAATTTTAGCTTGTATTTGAGGACTCTCCTGATAAGAGGAGAAATGTTTTTCAATTGTTGAGAGGCTGCTTTTATTACAATTAAAAAATATTAAACTATATAGTGCTAGGGCTATTGAGCATCTTTTGTGGCAGGATTTTTATAGATATCTAGTTAGTGAAATTTTGTTAATAATTGAAAGAATATAAAATAAGTGAAGGATTGTTTATAAAAAAGGGATTCACTGTTAAACTTGAATCATTATGTTATGTATACATACATTCACATACTTACTAAACCAGGTGACACACTGATATAATTGGCTTATTCTTGGCCAGAGTCCCAAATGGATACAAGATAAATGTTAATGTGTATATCTATTTTAATAAGCTTATGCTGACAATTAGAGTGAGAAACAAGTGTAACATAACCAATTAAAAGATTAAATTAATATTGAACAGAGTTATAGAATGATAGATAGATAGAGCAGTTTTACATATGAACCCACTAATATTTAGCACTTGGTTCGGATGTTTTGAATTAGTTACTGATACTAGAGTTTTGATTGAAAACATTTGTGTAGAACACTTTTCTTAGGGTGGGAATTTAATTGGTCTGACTGGGGACAATCTTTTTTACTGTGTTCAGGAATAATGACCCTGATACTATAAGTCAACTTGCAAGCACTGTGTTAATTCCCAAGGAAGTGACCAGCCTCCTCAAGAAGGAACACAACACTCTCTGGACAGTACATTATAAGGTTTATGCATTAGTCCCTGAGAAAGTGTCCAGCTTTCTTAGGGAGGAATACAAAACTTTTTGGAATGCACTTATTTCTTTTTATGTGCTATAAAACATCTCTGATGCACCCACTGTTTTAGTGTTTATCATTCTTCCTGAAATATGAAAAGTGTTGCCTCTCAAGATATTGGTTTACTGATTAACAAAGTTTCCTGCATGATATTTCACTAATAGGTTTGAATAATACCCACTAAATTTTTTCCTATTACATTCAGTTTTAGGATTGTTTAAACTCAAAAGAAGAGTATTACATATACATTCAATAATATATATTTATGTATATCGCACATGTTACCAAATTACTTAAGTACATAAAGTATTGTATTATTAAAGCTTTGATTAGTAATTAAGCATTTTATAAATAATTAGTAATTATAGTAGATTATATAAGAACAAATAATAATAAGGGTTTTAACTAGTAGACATCCAGTGAATAAACTTTTATTTCTTATAGGTTAAGATTACTAACCAGAGAGGTTATATATGATAGTAGCATGATTAAAATGACTTTGTTTTCTCTATTTTGTATAGGTTGAGGCATAGGCAACAACAAATTATAAATATAAATTATATATATATATATATTTATTTGGGCTGTTGGGTAGCACATTTACTTGTAATTTTAATACTCGCATTGATTTTACTGTTAGCATTTAATTGGAACTGGGGCTGTGACTCAGTGTTGAATTTAAACTTAGTTTATATTACACGGAACCCACTGGGATTCCCATGTTGCCCACCTCCCACACCTCCCACCACATCCCACACAAACATCTCCCACAGTGTGGCCCACCACCCTCAATGAACTTACACATCCTGGAGCCTTGCCACCAACCATAGACCACAGTTCACACTGTAGACCACACTCTCTCCCACTCAGTTCTGAGTGGTGTGTGCTGATTTAAAATGGCCTACATCCATTGCCACAACAGTACTCAGGACAACCTCCAACTCCCAAAGAAGCCCCTGTATTTCAAATGCTCATCCCCTCCCTACCCAAAAAATGTCAAGTGGCCACTGGCTCCACCTCATGGGAATCCCAGTGGGTTCCGTGTAATATTTTGGGTAATCTAAGCACCTCTTAAAATATATGTATATATATATATATATATATAACAATTTTGTAAGCAAATACACATATATGCATAAAAAAATAAACTTAGTTTATAGTTGGCCTTTTTATAGTCAGGGGAATGTGGGGTGGTTTGACTAGTTTAAGGAGAAACTAAAGAAAGCCTTAGCAAATTTTAAAACAAATTCATAGTGACATAACTGGATATTAATTTTTTTGCAACAAACTATCAATATTTGGGATAGCTGCATATGGCAGTGGTGTTATTTTAATTTACCATAATTTACTGTTATGTACTACCCCTGGCAGCCCCTAATGATGGGGTAAATTAGATGAACATGAGTTAAATCATCTACCTTGTGATTTTTAGGTGGAGAGTTAGTTTCTGGGACACATAAACCTTGTTAAAATTTTAGGAATTTTGTACACTTTTAAATTATTTATATGAATGTTTTATTCATATAACTTTAATTAACAGAGGGATAAAGAATACCTTTTAATTTTAGAACAATTTCAAATATTTACCATTTTTACTATAGCATATCAAATAAGCTCAACTATTTTATTACATTACCTTTTTTAAGTATCGCACACCTTTTGCAATAATTTGAAATATAAAGCTACTTTTCAGGATTTGACTTTAAGAAAGTAAGTTTGAATATTAGGTTCCTTTAAGTAATAAGCCTTGTTTTTTTAAGGAAATGATAAGGTTAATGTATTAAAAGTTAGTTTGATAAAACAGACTTACTTCTTTGTATACTGATAATTCAGGAGGAAAACTCTTTTTAAACTTTTACTAAAACAGAATAATGATTTAAGATACTTTGAGAAAGAACAAAGCTTTACGTTTGTATCATTATACTATATGATGCTAAAGTCTTTAAAACTTTATCAATAAACCCATCATATCTTACTTAACTCTGACTACAAAAATCTTTTATTACTATACTACTTGTTAGTAAACACTTTAATACTTTATAGATAAACCCATCAAGTCTTACTTAAATCTGACCATATTTTTTTTTCCATGCACCTTCTGCACTCTCTTTATTCATTCAGATTTTTCCCCACATTTTCCTCTTTCTTAATTATCAGTCATTTTATCTTAGGACAAAATTACTTTCTTTTCCCTTAATAATAAAAACACATTCTACATACTTTCTATACTTAAGTTTGCAAAATGATTTTGGAAACTGTTTCCAAGCAAACTTTTTACAACATACATTTAACATCAACCCTAAACAAACCTGTCAAGATAATAATTCTATTTAGTTATAACTATATTTGTTATCATATTTATTAATTAATATAAGCATTTATTTAATTTTTGGCCATATGAATAGAGCTCTTTTAAGAATTTTTATTTATCAATTTAATATTACCATCGGGAGGTATCAAAATATACATTGATACTTAAAAAACAGACAAATATAAAATGAATTACAATACATCAATAGAAACTCATATCTTTGATTTTAGTCCTTTTGAGATTTTTTTTTTGAAACTGTGTTGCCAATTTCTCCTACACTTCCAGTGGTTTAATTTTATTAGTCCCCACCAGCCCACAGCCACTTTATCATTTAGGCAGTAGGGGGTTTACAGAGGGGCTGTGGCAATGTTTTCCTTATCTTAGTTAGCCTTTTGGCCTAATATTTTCTTACAAGCAAGATCTCATTGATAAGGACTTTATTCAGCACTTCTGCCTGTTGAGTGCAGACTTTTTGATATTCTAGTTGCCAAATACTAAACTGAGCTGTGACAACAATAGTTTTTCAAGAACTTTACAATCTCAGGGGCACATTTAAGAGCCATTAACAATGGAGTCTAAAATCCCCTTAGTAAAGGAACTGTGAGGTTAATTTTCATTAATACTTCTCCTCAGCTCTTTAAGGACTGTACAGGGAAATGATCCATGCTTTGGCTGTCCATTTTGGAGAGCCACTGGAAAGTGTGGCATTCTTCAGCCTCTACAGCTTATTTTAAGCATTTTTTCATAGCAGGGTGAGGTGTTTGAGTTTCAAAGAAGATTGATGGTGGAGGAGAAGGAAGCAGGAGTAAAGTTTGTTCTTCCTTAGTAATTGTGAATTTTTTAAGAGGAACTGGGGAAGAAGGTGGAGAGGGAGAAGAAAACAGAGTTCCTCTTTGTCTTAAGCTAGAGGACTTTTGATGCAGTTTCCTTTGGAGGAGCAATGGGCTAGGAAGGGGTATAAAGTGGGCATAAATCTGTTTTTACTAGGCTCCAGGTTATAAGCGTGGAGGCGGGAATTTTCTCTCCCTGTTCATATTTTATTTTTAGTTTTTTTCCTACTTGTTCCCATAATTCTAAGTCTATTGTTCATCTGTCCAGGAACCATGGGCAGAAATTTTGGACTAACTTTAATAAAGCGAATAGTTGAGTTTCTTCTACTGTACAGCTAGTTGTCTTTAATAATTACTCAATGATTTTAAGAAAAAACTTTTTCTTTTTTGAGAGTCCTGAACCCATGATGAAATAGGTAATACCCCTGATTTAATTCTTGACACATAGGCGAATATCCCAGGTGGGCTTTGCTGTTCCCTTACCTTTGGGATAATGAGTTATCCAGAATAATTTTGTCCCTTTAATGTGCTGATTGTGCCGCTGGTCTGAATCATGTTGGTGTAAATACTTGCAGGAATCTGTCCTGCAAAGTCTTGTGGGGGTCTGTCCAGCAAAGCCTGTGATGTTGCAATGAAATTACTCTGAACACAGAGGTTGAGAGAGGTCAGGAGGAGGACAGCTGAAGAATCTATTCTCTCCAGTTGATCACCAGCAGGCTTTTTATTCAGGACTTTTCACAGTCAAGTTGAGTGTGAATATGCAGGGGAGCAGGCAGGTATGGGGGTCGTAAATCATATTATAAGGATTCCAGGGTGATAATAGGAAGGCAAGATAACAGAAACATTTAGGGATATTCAAAGGAGATAGGGTGGGAGATAAGGGAGATAAAATAGGTGGGAAATTTCCTGTTTATGGCAGGAACTGATAGTGGTGAATTCTCTGTGTGGGCAGAGAAACAGGTCTCCAAGCTATTTCTTACATGTAAAGATCAGAGGGTTCCCACATTTGTCAGGGTTGGACCTAGACATGGGTATCAGTCACAGGTAGTAATCCATAAAAATGGAGAAATTTTTCATGCAAGTTTAAATAATATAGTACAGCACTAGTCATGATATCTCTGTAGGTGTCTGTAAAACAGAACTCCAAAACATATTGAAAATTATTTAGGACAAAACTTTGGCTGTATGTTTCCATGAGACCCCACTTTATTCTCTTGTACAAGGAGAGTATATTGTTTCCACACTTATATGCCATTTGGGTATTAATTCCTTATAGGCCACTTTTGCAATCTAAGCTTTTGCCTTAAAAGAGTATTTACAGCAGTTGGGAGTAGGGAACAACCAGCCACGCAGGTTTAATTTTTTCTAACAAATCAGTTTTATTGATACATATTAATAAAGCATACAAATTCATTCAAAGTGGAGAAACAATGGTATTTGCTATAATAACATTGTTGTGCATTCACCAGTTCAATCATTAATAGAGCATTTTCATTATTTCATTAATACAAATAATAAACAAAAAACATGAACAAGAAAATTCCTCCCCTGTCAATCTCTATGTTTCCCCCACTGTTCATAGCTGCTGTTTCTGACTATTCTATCCAAAGTGTATAATCAATGGCTTTTAGTATAATCACAATGTCGTATATTCATCACCTCAAAAATTTAAGAAGAAATTCATAACTTCAAAAAGATAGACTTCATATCCTTAGCATTCCTTCTTCAGACCTACATAACCACTTATCTTCATTCATCATTCATCTTTATAAATTGATTTCTATTTACATTTTATATAAATGGAATGATAGACTATGTAATACACTATGTATCATCTCCTTCACTTAATATAATATTTTGGTTTATTCTTTTTGGCTAATATTAACATTATGTAGTATTCACTAACATTTGTTCAGCTTCAGAGACAAATGGTCTTATAAATGCAATTCTACCAATATTCATATTTCACATCATATACTTTGTTCATAATTGGGCAATCATACCATATTTGTCCTTTTCAGTCTGTCTTCATTCACTCAACATATTGTCCCCAGGTTCATCCATGTTGTCATGACTTCATTTGTTCTTCCTACATAATAATCCATCATATATATAACTCACAATTTGTTATCCATTCATCAGTGGTTAGACACCTCAGTTGTTTCCAAAATTTGGCTATCATTAATAATGCTGCTAATGAACATTGGTGAGCAGATATCTATTTGTGTCATGTCTTGAAGTTCTTCTGCATATATACCTAATAAAGGTATTGCTGGGTGCCATGACAAGTCTCTACTCAACTTCTTTAGGAACTGTGAAACCGTCCCCCACTGGCCTTACCATTGTACATTCCTACAGTAGTGAGTAAGCATCTCTACACATCCCCTCCAACATTTACAGTTTTCTGACTTTTTTATACCAGCCAACCTAATAGGTGGGAAATGATATCTGAGTGTAGTTTTGATTTGCATTTTCCTAATCATTAGTGATGTAAACATTTTTTCCTGTGTTTCATTGCTGTTTGTATGTCTTCTTTGGACAATTGTCTTTTCAAATCTTTTGCCCAATTTTAATCAGATACATTGTCTTTTCATTTTTTTTTAACATTTGCAAAATGATATATAAATATATATGCATATATGTGTATTTGCTTACAAAAATGTTATTTATATATATATATATACATATATTTTAAGAGGTGCTTAGATTACCCAAATTATTACACGGAACCCACTGGGATTCCCATGTTGCCCACCTCCCACACTTCCCACCACATTCCACACAAAAATCTCCCACAAGTGTGGCCCACTACCCTCAATGAAGTTACACATCCTGGAGCCTTTTGAATTGTATGATCTCTTTATCGATCACAGATATTAAACCCTTATCTGATATGTGATGGCTAAAGATTTTTTTCCCGTTGAGTTGCTTGTCTTTTCTCCCTTTTGATAAAGTCTTTTGAGGTGCAAGTATTGAATTTTGAGGAGGTCCCATTCATTTATTTTGTTGTTGTTGTTGTTTCTTGTGCTCTGGACATGAGTTTTAAGAAACTACCATATACCATGAGATCTTGAAGAGGTTTTCCTACATTTTCTTCTAGGACTTTTACTTTTGTTGTTTTTATATTTAAATCCTTCATCCATTTTTGAGTTAATTTTGTATAATGTGTGAGATAGAGGTCTTTTTTCTTTCTTTTGGATAATACTGTGCAGTTCTCACAGTACAATTTATTGAATAAACTGTTCTGGCCTGGCTGGGTGGGCTTTACAACCTTGTCAAAAATCACTTGACTGTAGATATGAGGGTCAATTTCTGAGTTCTCGTTTTGGTTCCACTGGTCAATCTGCCTGTCCTCATGCCAGTACTATGGTTGTTATCCCACTGAAGCTAGGTAATATGCTTCCTAGTATGGAAGTGAGAGTCCTCCAACTTGGTTCTTGCTCTTTAAGACATATTTTTGCTATTTTGGGTCCCTTACTATTCCAAATAAATATAATTATTGCCTTTTTTTGGTTTCTGCAAAAAAAGCTGTTAGGATTTTTATTGGGATTGCATTGAATCTGTAAATCAGTTTGGGTTGAAGTGACATCTTAATCATATTTAGTCTTCCAATTCGAGAACACAGAATACTCTCCAATTTTTTAAGTCTTCTTTAGTTTCTTTTCACATTGTTTTGTAGTCTCATGAATACAGTTCTTTTATGTTTTGGTTAAGTTTATTCCTAAATATTTGATTGTGTAGTTGCTATTAAAAAATGGAATTTTTTTTTCTGATTTCCTCCTTAGATTGCACATCATTATTGTATAGAAACATTATTGATTTTTGTGTATTAACCTTGTATACCACCACATTGCTGAACTCATCTATTTTTCAAGATTTTCTATATATAGTATCATGTCATCAGTGAATAGTGAAAGTTTTATTCTTACTTTCATATTAGGGTGACTTTCATATCTTGCCAAACCCAATTGCTCTAGCTAGAACTTCTAGCACAATAATGAATGGCAGAGGGCATCTTTGCCTTGATCCTGATCTCCACGGAAAGCCTTCAGATTTCAACATTGAGTACACTGCTAGCTGTAGGTCTTTCATATATGCACTTTACTATATTGAAAAAGCATCCTTCTATTCCCTTATTTTGCAGTGTTTTTATCAGGAAACAGTGCTGTCTTTTGTTAAATATTTTTTCTGTATCAATTGAGAGGATCATGTGATTTTTCTTCTTCAATTTATCATTATGGTTTATTACAGTAATTGATATTCTTGTATTGAATCACCCTTGCATACCTGGGATAAAACCCACTTGATCATGGTCTATGATTCTTTCATGTGTTTTTGGATTCTGTTTGCAAGTATTTTGTTGAGAATTTTTGCATTTATATTTATTAGAGATATTGGTCTGTAATTATCATTTTTTTTGTAGTGTCTGTATCTGATTTTGGTATTAGCATGATGTTGGCTTCATAGAATGAGTTTGGTAGTATTCTTTCTTAATCAACTTTATGGAAGAGCTTAAGATAAATATTATTTCATCTTTGTTTTTTCTTTTTTTTTAAGATTTTATTTATTTATTCATTTATCCCCCCCTTGCTGCTTGTGCTCGCTGGGTCAGCTAACCATGCCATGCAGGCGGGCTTGCCTTCACCAGGAAGCCCTGGGAACCGAACCTGGGGCCTCCCATATGGTAAACGGGAGCCCTAGTGATTGAGCTACAGCCGCTTCCCTTCATCTTTGAATAATTGGTAGAATTCACCTGTGAAGCCATCTGGTACCCTGCTTTTCATCTTTGGGAGTTTTTTGATGACTGTTTCAATCTCTTCACTGTGATTGGTTTTTTGAGGTCTTCTATTTTTTCTAAAGTCAGTGTAGGAGATTCATGTCTTTCCAGGAATTTGACCATTTCATCTATATTTTCTAGTTTTTTAGCGTACATTTGTTTACTATCCTCTTATGATCCCTCTTATTTTTACAGCATCAGTGGTAATGTTCCCCCTCTGATTTCTGATTTTATTTCCTTTTCATCTCTTTTATTCTTTATCTATATCACTTAGGGTCCAGTTTAGGGTTTGTCGATATTGTTGATCTTCTCAGAGAACCAATTTTATGTTTTGTTGATTTTGTCTATTGTTTTTTGTTTTATTTTGTTTTCAATTTCATTAATTTTTGCTCTGATCTTCACTATTTCTTTCCTTCAGCTCTATTGGGATTAGTTTGCTATTCTTCATTTACTTCTTAAATGTCTTTAGGTAGATCATCAATTTTTTTCTTTCTTTTTTAGTGTAAATATTGAGGGGTAAAAATTTCCCTCACAGTATTGCCTTTGCAGTGTCCCATAGGTTTTATTATGTTATGTTCTCATTTTCATTCATCTCAAGGTATTTGTCAAATTCTCTTGCAATTTCTTTTTTGACCCAATGATTGTTTAAGAGTGTATTGTTTAATCTCCATATATTTATTAATTTTCCCTTTCTCTGCCCATTATTGATTTCCAGTGTCATTCTGTTATGATCAGAGAAAGTGTTTGGTATAATTTCAATCTTTTTAAATTTATTGAGATTTGTCTTGTGACCCAACATAAGATCCATCTTGGAGAAGGATCCATGGGCAATTGAAAATAATGTATAGCCTGCTGTTTTGGGTTGCATTGTTCTGTAGGAGTCTTTAGGTTTAGTTCATTTATCATATTATTCAAGTTCTCTGTTTCTTTACTAATCCTGTGTCCAGATATCCTATCTGATACTGAGAGTGCTGTGTTCTGTTCTCCAAATATTATTATACAGATATCTATTTCTCCCTTCAGCTTTGTTAGTGTGTGTTCATATATCTTGGGCCAGTTATGTTAGGTGCATAAATATTTAGAATAATTTTTTCTTGTTGTTGAATTGCCCCTTTTATTAATATATGAAGATGTTCTTCATTCCTTATAATAGTTTTTCATTTAAAATCTATTTTGACCAATATTAGTAATTTTACTCCAACTCTTTTGTTGTTATTATTTTAATGAAATATCATTTTCCAACCCTTCCCTTTTAACCTTGTTGTGTCGTTATGCCTGAGGCGAGTCTATTGTAGACAACATGTAGATGGTTCATACTTTTAATCAACTCTATCAGACTGCATCTTTCATTTAGGAAATTCAATACATTAACATTCAATGTTATAAATGTAAAGCATTGTTTTCTTCATCCATTTTTATCTTTTGTTTTCAGTTGTCATATTGTACTATAGTTTACCTTTTTACAGTTTCTAATATTCTTCATTTCTACACTCTTCTCCAATCTTCTGCCCTTTTTTTTGACTTTCAGCCTCCAGCATTCCCTTTAATATCTCTTGTAATTATGGTCTTTTTGGTAATATATACCATCAGTTTTTGTATGTCTGAAGGCTTTGAACTCCCCTTCTTTTTTGAAGAAAAGTTTTGCCAGATTCAGACTTCTTGGCTTGCAGTATTTTTCTTTTTCAATACCTTAATACATCATACCACTATCTTATCTCTTCCATAGTTCATGATGGTTGGCACCTAATATTCTCATGTTTCTCTTTTATGTGATGGTTTGCTTTTCTCTTGCTGCTTTCAAAATTTTCTCTTTGTTTCTGATATTTGTCATTCTGAATAGTAAGTGTCTCAGTGTAGCTCTATTCATGTTTGTTCTCTTTGGGGTGTGTTGTCCTTCATGGATATTAATATTTATGTCTTTCAGAACTGTAAGAAAGTTTTCAGTCATTATTTCCTCAAATATTCTTTTTTCTCCCTTTCCATTTCATGTTCCTGGGAAGCCAATAATGCATATGCTTGTGCATTTTTTGGTTGTCATTCAATTCCCTGAGACCCTCTTCCATTTTTCTCAATTATTTTCTCTTTTTGTTCTCCTCTCTTTTCCAGTTCAGATATTCTGTCTTCAAAATCACCAATTCTGTCTTCAAGAAGTTCAAATCTGCTCTTATGTTCCTCTAATATAATTTTAAATGACATCCATCATGACTTCCCTTCACATAAGTTCAGTTATTTTTCTTTGTAGGCTTTCAAATTATTCTTTATGCTCACTCAGTGTCTTCTTAGTATACCCAATTCCTTTAGTCATATTTTCATTCAATTCCTTAAAATATTTAGGAGATTTGTGTGATTACCAATGGTTAATTGTCTTAAGTCCTGAATCTCTTCAGGATATGTGGTTTTTTCCTTTGGTTGGGCCATCTCTTCCTGTTTCCCAGTATACCTTGTAATTTTTTGCTGATGTCTACAGTCTGATATGTTGGTGAATTTATTCTGATGTCAAATTACTATCTTTTGTCAATTTTTATTATTTTTTCACAGCACTTTGATATTTGTTCCTACTTATCTTAAGTCTTTAAAATTGCTAAATTTAAGTAACCAAAATCATGCCAGAAACTCACTAATGGCATGCAGTTTCTCCTGTGGGTGGGGTAAAGAAAGATCTAAAAACAGTTTCTGTGCATGTAATTTCTGACAGGCCAGTAGTTGGTGCTTGGTGGTGTACTTTCCTGTGAAAATAAATCTCTTGATTTTCCTTTGTTTTTGTCTGGCCAGAGCTGAGATTCAAAGCAGGCTTTGCTGGCTGATTTCATTTATGAAAAGCCCTCCAACTTCCCTGGCCTTTTCACTTGTAACAAGTAGCTGGCAGGAAGATGTCTGCTCCACTTTAAGTCAGCTGAAATGAGCCTGAGGTTTTACCCTCACTAAATATCTTGTGGGTGGGGGAGGCCAGCCCTTTCCTGCAGTCAGCAGGTTTAGCAACTCACAATTTGTTTTTTCAAATTCTTCATCTCTCTATCCCTGACATTCCTGGGAGTTGTGAAGCACAGTCCTGGTTTTCTGACACACAAAGCAGGTCCATTTGGCAGGCTTTGGCTCTTTCTCCATTGTTTTTATTAGAGCTGAGTCTTAACTGACTAATATGAAGCCATGTTCCCTATCTGATTATATTATTTTGGCCATTGTTGGTAAATGCAATCTTATTAAGTTACAACTGGGTTGAAAAATTTTTATGCAGTAGTGCAAGCAGACACAAGGCATATATGGTATGGATAACTTGAGTCATTAGACATGCTCATTGGCATGCCAGATGCAGGTGGTTTAGGACCAATAGACAGCAATCTCCTCTCTCACTTCCTTGGATATAATTTTAGTATTATCTAAGTATTTTTTGAGCATTAAGTTGATTTTGATCTCCCCCAAATAGTGAGGTTATGTGTGTCAGTAAGAACACCTATGACCCACAAAGTCTGCAAAAATATGAAAACACAAAAATAAGTTGGATATTTATATCTCCCTGAAATTTGGAAAGTCCCTGTTGATCAAGTTTAGCTCTTTTCTGTAGGTACAATTTACACATTACCAGTGAGGCTGCAGTGACTGTGTTGAACTCTTGCTGGGAATTATCATGTTATTATTGGAATCTCTGTGCACTGATTGATGAGATGTGGTCCTATAAACACCTCTATTTTAAGAAGTTCCCAATAAGTACCTGTGGCAGTTTGATGTAATTATGAATTCCAAAAATATAATTGAATCATGCTTGTAAACTGATCTGTTAATCTGGCCATGATTAGGTTAGGATTAGGGTGTTGAGCCCCACCCCTTGGTGGGTGGGGAATTGAATATAAAAGGCAAGGGAAAGGACAGTTGAAGCAGTCTTTTGAGAAGCAGTTTTGATGGTGGAAAGAAGGCCCCAGGAGAAGAGAAGCAAGCCATTTGCCAGATCATCTACAGCTGACCTTGTGGAGGAAACAGGAGCTAAGCCTGGAGAGAAATGTAGCCCCGGGAAGAGAGGGACAAGAAGCCTGAACCCTGGAAAATGTTGGCAGCTGTCTTGCTCTAACACGTGGCAATGGACTGTGGTGAGAGAAGTAACTTAATGCTTTATGACCTGGTATTTGTGGACTTCTACCCCAAATAAATACCCTTTATAAAGACCAACCATTTTTGGTATTTCACATTAGCACCCCTTTGGCTGACTAACACAGAATTTGGTACCGAGGAGTGGGGAACTGCTTTTGTAATTACCAAAATGTTGGAATGTTTTTTTAAATGGGTAAGGGATATTTTTTGGAGGAATTGTGAAATGCTTGATGGAAAAGGCCTAGATCATTTTGAAGAGACTGTTGATAGTAATATGGATGCTAAAGAGACTTTCTATGATGCCTTAGAAGTAAATGATGAAACTATTACTGGAAACTGGAGGAAAGGCGATCCATGTTTTAAAGTTGCAGAAAACTTAGCAAGATTAACTCCTGGTGTTATATGGAAGACAGAATTTGAAAATGGTGAACTGGAGCATTTAGCTAAAGAACTTTCCAAGGTAAACTTGGAGAATGTGGTTTGGCTTCTCCTTGCAGCTTATAGCAAAATACTCGATGAGAGAAATACACTAAGGACTGAACTTTTAGGCACAAAGAAAACAGAAACTAATTTTGGAACTTCAAAGTTTCTGGAAATAAAATTTCCAGATGAAAATGCCCTATTTGAAGACTTCACTAAACTTGGAACTCATAACTCAGAATTGAAGATGCAGTTATCTCAGAAAGTCTTGTGGAAAGTCTTACTGTCTGATGGCTTGGACTCCTGCTCCTTGCATGCTAAACCAACAACGTTTTTGAGAATGCTGTATGAACAAAACCACTGTCAGCTTGGACAAAAGAGGACATGGAAAGGAGAGACTGAAGGAGAAAAAGCTTTAAGAAGAAAACCATGGAAGCAGAGATCTGGGATTAAGACATCTCCTTGGGCCAAGAGAGGAGCCACACCCATATATACAGAGAGGGTGAGTTTTCCCCAGCAGTTGATGAGGGTGGATGTCCCCACCCGATGTTCAGGAAGAGTTTTCCCACCCCAGGGTGCAGAAAGGGTGGAGCACATTCCTCAAAGATTAGGGTTGTTAAGGTCAATACCCCATAGGTCTGAGAGGGGTGTACCTGACCCCGTGGATTAGAGAAGGCCAGGTGGTCAACCCATTGCTCTGAGAGGGTTGGGCCTGTATGCCAAAGGTTAGGGGGAATGTTATCTTCACCTCACTGTACTAGGGGGGTTATGACTCTAACCCAAAGTTTGGGTAAAGTGCGGCAATCACCCCAACACCCTTGGTTGGTGAGGTCTGGAGCTTGGTCGACACCCAGATGCTTGATGAGGGTGGAACCAAGAAAATGGCCATTGGGCAAGCCTGTGGAAAGGGTGGGTTCCCATGTGGCCCCAAGTAGAAGAAACCATCATCTTAAGAATGACTCTCAGACTTTGAAATCGAATGGAGGATGCCAGTTTACTGAACTGTAGAGGATCCATGACTCATGTTTAACATCCCAATTTCTTCTTATTATATTGAAAATGTTTATCCTTTGTCTTTCCATTTGTGTATTGGAAGCAGTTAAATGATTTTGTAAGTTTCAAAGGTCTATAGCAAACGGGACTTTGCCTAAAGATGAACTGTATTTCTTTAAAATGATTTTGATATGATTTTGTACTTGAATTGATACTGATTTAAGTTTTTTTATATATGTAATGTGTTTTTGGAATTCAGAGGGTGGAATGTGGCAGTTTGATGTAATTAGAAATTCTAAAAATATAATTGAATCATGCTTGTAAACTGATCTGTTAATCTGGGCATGATTAGGTTAGGATTAGGGCATTGAGCCCCACCCCTTGGTGGGTGGGGAATTGAATATAAAAGGCAAGGGAGGCCCCAGGATGTGTAAGTCCATTGAGGTTGGTGGGCCACACTTTTGGGAGATGTTTGTGTGGGATGTGGTGAGAGGTGTGGGAGGTGGGCAACATGGGAATCCCAGTGGATTCCGTGTTATAATTTGGGTATCTAAGCACCTCTTAAAATATATTTATATATATACATAAATAACATTTTTGTAAGCAAATGTACATATATGCATATACATTTATATATCATTTTGCAAATGTTGGTATGTATTATGAAAATTTTTATTTTTACCCACAATAAAAAAAAAAAAAGGCAAGGGAAAGGACAGTTGAAGCAATCTTTTGAGAAGCAGTTTTGATGTTGGAAAGAAGGCCCCAGGAGAAGAGAAGCAAGCCATTCACCTGATCATCTACAGCTGACCTCGTGGAGGAAACAGGAGCTAAGCCCGGAGAGAAATGCAGCCCCAGGAAGAGAGGGACAAGAAGCCTGAACCCTGGCAAATGTTGGCAGCTGTCTTGTTCTAACACGTGGCAATGGACTGTGGTGAGAGAAGTAACTTAATGCTTTATGACCTGGTATTTGTGGACTTCTACCCCAAATAAATACCCTTTATAAAGACCAACCCATTTTTGGTAT
Source organism: Tolypeutes matacus (assembly GCA_026826555.1). Lineage (NCBI taxonomy): Eukaryota > Metazoa > Chordata > Mammalia > Cingulata > Chlamyphoridae > Tolypeutes > Tolypeutes matacus. Next base: position 5,210,035 of record JAKSZT010038682.1, read on the forward strand.
TTCACATTAGCACCCCTTTGGCTGACTAATACAGTACCCAAATTTACCATGCTCGATAAAAGGACTCCATGAGGCATATTTAGAAATATCCAAAGCCTCTAATAAAAAATCTAATCATGTTGGGACAAGGGACATGGTTTTGTAAAAAGCTTATTGTGCCAATTCTAAGGTGCATTGTTAGGGTGCTCCCCAGTGTAAAGTAGTAGATGTACATGTGATTTTATTTATTGGCTCTAATGAGGGAGAGAATTGTGATGTGTTCCCTCCAGATAATGAATCATCTTAATATGGGTTATGCATGTCTGAGGTGTGCTTTTTAAAATGGTGGTGGGTATCTGACTGTCATTAAAGGACTAGATAATGCCAGGAATTTACAGATTTTGATGATCTTTTTATTTTACATAGTGATATTTTCCAGCTTCAGTTCTGTAAATGATGTGTGAGTGTAGCTATGTTTTCTGGGGCTACCTCTTTAGATTTGCCCTTTAATTTGGTATAAACTATAATGTGCCAGTACTAATCTGCTTTTTAAAAGACCATTTGTTAAGATCTTGAAGGCAGCATGTTGGCCAGTCAGTCACAGCAAAGTAATTGCCCATGCCACTGAGAATATATTTTATTAATTACATGATTTTAGGAATAGGAGCTTTGATGGACATCATTCATGAATTAGTGTTGGTATAATTGATTATTAATTGCTCTTCATTGGAGGAGGCTTTAAGAAATGGAAAGAAAAGTTGTATGGTAAGGCAAACTGAAAAATTTTGAGAGTCATGACAAAGCTTTCATAGATGTCCTTTATCAGGTTGTGATCTTTCATTTCTTTATTTTTTTATTTTATTTGTTCCTTTAAGCATTTGATTATATATGGAAAATTTTGAGGTGTATATATATACACGTCAAAATTCTCCATTTTACTCATTTTCAAGTGTAAAATTCAGTGATGTAGTTACATTCAAAATATTGTTCTACCATTTCCATCATCCCTTCCCCTAAATTTTTTCATCACATCAAACAGAAACCCCCTACCCATTAATCAATAAAGCCCCTTCTTTGCCTCAGAGCCTCTGATAATCTTTACTCTATTATCAGTCTTTATGAAATTTGCTTATCCTCAATATTATATATAAACAAATTCAACAATATTTTAGTTTTTGCTTCTTGCTTATTTCATTTAACATGATACCTTCACTTTTTTTTTTTTTTTTATTATGGGTAAAAATCAAAATTCTCACAATACATACAAACATTTGTAAAATGATATATAAATATATATGCATATATGTGTATTTGCTTACAAAAATGTTATTTTTTATATATATATATATACATATATTTTAAGAGGTGCTTAGATTACCTAAAATATTATACGGAACCCACTCGGATTCCCATGTTGCCCACCTCCCACACCTCCCACCACATCCAACACAAACATCTCCCATAGTGTGGCCCACCAACCTTCACTTTTACACATGCTTTACCATGCATCAGAACATCATTCATTTTCACATCTGATTAATATTCCAATGTCTGTATATACTACATGTAGTTTATTGATTCTCCATTGATGGGCACTAGGGTTGCTTCCACATTTTGGCAATTGTGAATAATGTTGTTATAAATATTGGCATACAAATATTTTTTGTATGATTGTATATGTTCATCTTTTTTGATATTTAATAATATGACCTGGGTTTGCCAGGTCATATGATAAATCTATGTTTAACTTTCTTAGGAACGACTAAGGTGATTTCTACAGTGGCTCCACCATTCAACATTGCCACCAAAATGTGTGTTCCAATTTTTCCATATCCTTACTACTATTTGTTATTTTCTGTTATTATTGTTATTTTTAATAATAGTCTTCCTAGTGGTTGTGAAGTGATATCTCATTGTAGTTTTGATTTGCATTTCCTAATGACAAAGCATGTTTTCATATGGTTATTGATCATTTGTATATGTTCTTTGGGGAAAGGTCTATACAAGTCATTTGTCCATTTTTTAATTGGTTTATTTTTCTTTTAGTTGAGATGTAGCAGTTCTTTTATATTTTGGATATTAAATTCCTATCAGATATATGATTAACAATTATTTTCTTCCTTTCTGTTGGTTGTCTTTCATTCCATTCTTTTTCTAGTTTTCTGATAGTTTTTTTTAACATTAATGTTATTTCAGTGATGTAGATTCCTTTTAAAGTGTCTGTTGAGAGAGTTATATAATTTCATCTCTTTTTCTATTAATAGAATATATTATATTAATTATTTTTAAAGATAAAGCCAACCCTTCATTCCTCATATAAATCCTACTTGTTCAAGGGATATAATTCATGTTAAACATTGTAAGCTTTTGTTTGTCATATTTTGCTGTTTATGCATCTATATTCATGAAAGAGTGGTAACTTTCTTTACATCTATCTTTGTCTCATTTTGCCTTTGTCTTACAGCATAAAACAGGCCTGATTGAAAGTGTTAGGAAATATAAACACTGCATTATTTTGTTGAAGAGAATGGAGGATTATTAACATTTCTTTTAAAATAATTCATTATATTTTGCCAAAGGAACCAGCCAGTTCTGGGCTTTTTAATTTGTAAATCATTTTTTTCTGTGTGTTATAGGTCCATTCAGATTTTCCATTTATCATTGATTAAAGTATTTGCAATTTCTCTATATTTAGGAATTTATCATTTCACTTAAATTGTCTAGTTCACTGCCATAAAGTTATTTTCAAGATGTTCATATAATCTTTATATTTGTGATGATATATTCTATTTAATCGCTGATTTTGGTAATGTGGTTTTGTCAATTTGGCTAAAATTTCTGTTTTTTAAATTTGTTCATGTTTTTCAAATAACCTATTTTTGGTTTCATGGATTCCCTCGATTATTTTTCTCTTTTCTATTATATTGATCTCCACTCTAATTTTTATTATATATTTTTCTATATTTATGATAGAAACTAAAGTAATTGATTCAATAAATTTTTGCTTTTTTAATGCTATAAATTTCTTGTGAAATACTACTGGTTTAGCTGCATAAATATATTTTGTTATATGGAGTTTCATTTGAAAACATTTTTGAAATTAATTTTGCATTATTTTCCACTCAATGGGATTTCTAGAATGAAGTTCTATAATTTGCAAATAGTTATAGATTTCTCAAATCTCTTTCTGTTGTAGTGTCTAATTTGATTTCCTTGTGGTCTAAAAATATTACAATCAAGTTACTCCACCATGTTGAAAATTCCTAAAGTTTGTTTTATTCCATGTCATATTGTCTGTTTTGGAGAATATTTCCTGTATGCTAGAGAAGATTGTGCATTGTGCTATTTTGCTGTGGTATTAATATAGATGTTACTGAGGCCAAGTTAGTTGATAGTATTTTTCAAATAGTCTATATTAATCACGTTTTTATTGGTCCATTGTTCTATCATTTATTGACAGCAAAGTATTAATAACTCCAATTATTTTTAAATTATCCAATTCTCCATTCTGCCAATTTTTTATTCAGATATTTGAGCCTCTGTTATTAGGCATATGTATGTTCATAATTGTTATGTCTTCTTAATGAACTGATGCATACCTTATTATAAGAAGTCCCTATTTGTTTCTAGTTACATTTTTATCTTTAAGGCTATATTGACTAATGTTTTTCTACTCCTTTTTTTTTTTTTTTTTGCATTTACAATTTGTGTTTATTAATTCCAAATATGGATATTAGATTGTGTTTGTAAACTGATATTATCCTCTGGGCATATTAAGTTGTATTAGATTCAGAAGTTTAACTTTTACTTTATTAGGGCCTTAAATTGACCACATAATTAAGATGACTTGGTTTGAGTCCCCACTTCCTTGGTGGTGATAAAACAGACTCTCACACAGAAATAACACAGAGAAGATATGCAGGAAGAGAGAGTGCTCCATGGACATGGCCCCAGAAAGGGAGATAAGCCTAATAGTCTACAGTGACCTTGTGAAGAGAACAGAGCAGCCAAACCCAGAAAGAAATAAGCCCATTAAAGAGACTAGCCTTATGCCAGGTAGAGCTGAGATCAGAAGAAGCTTGGACCATGGAGCCTTAATAGGAAGGAACAAGGCTGAACCCTTGCAGACATCTTGCATCAACACATGACAACAGACTTTGGGTGAGAAAATATCTCCTATATTACCTTGACTTTGACTCTTTATCACCTGGTAAGTGTTAGTTTCTACACCAAATAAATACCCTTTATAAAAGCCAACAGAGTTCTTGTACTATGCATCAACACCCTTTTAGCTGACTTTTACACCACCTGTGTGTTACAGAGTTTTCTTTCCTTTTACTTTTAGCAAATTTGTATCTTCAAATCTAATGAAGGGTTTTCATTATGACTGGAGAAAGATGATAAGAAGATATTTTAAGGAACTGTATCTAAACAAATTAGACAATCTAGTTGAAATGGACAGATACCTTAAAATACACAAACAACCTACATTGACTGTACAAGAAATTCAAGGACACAAACAAAATAATGACAAATAAAGAGCTTGAAGCAGTCATAAAAATATTTTCCATAAAGTTGTGGATCAGTTGGCTTCACAGGTGAATTCTACTAAACATTTCAAGAGGAAATAATACAAATCCTGTTGTCTCTTCCAGAGTATTGAAGAGGAAGGAAAATTACCAAATATATTTTATGAAGCTAACATCATCTGAATAACAAAGCCAGAAAAATATACTGCAAAAAAGTATCAATGAATCTCTAATGAACAGAGATGCAAAAATTTTCAACAAAATACTGCCTATCATATCCAACAGCAATATTATAAGAATTATACATCACGAATGAGTAGGTTTTATTCTTGATATGTGTATTAGTCAGCCAAAGGGGTGCTAATGTGAAATATCAAAAATGGGTTGGTCTTTACAAAGGGTATTTATTTGGGGTAGAATTCCACAGATACCAGGCCATAAAGCATTGTTTCTTCCCTCACCAAAGTCCATTGCCACGTGTTGGAGCAAGACAGCTGCTGATGTTTGCCAGAGTTCAGGCTTCTTGGGTTCCTCTCTTTCCAGGGCTGTGTATCTCTCTCTGGGCTTAGCTCCTTTGGATCCTTCACAAGGTCAGCTGTAGACTATCAGGCAAATTGCTCACTTCTCTTCTCCTGGGGCTTTCTCTCCAATATCAAAAATGCTTCTCAAAAACTGCTTCAACTGTCCTTTGTCTTGACTTTTATATTTTCTTCCCCCACCCACCAAGGGGTGGGGCTCAACATCCTACTGACCTGGCCCAGTCAATGCCCTAATCATAACTTAATCATGCCCAGATTAACAGATCAGTTTACAAGCATGATCCAATTATATTTTTGGAATTCATAATTACATCAAATTGCCCAAAAACAAAAATATGTAAGCCTTGTTCAACACAAGAAAAACAGTCAATGTAATACATGACATTAAAGAAAATAGAATGGAAAATCATATAATCTTCTCGATTGATGCAGAAAATGCAATTTACAAAATCCAGGATTTCTCACTAAATTTCTCATTAAAACTTTATGAATCATAGGATTAGAAGTTTGTTCCTCAACATGATAAATGGCATATATGAAAAACCCACAGTTAACATGGTACTCAATAGGGAAACATTGAAAGCTTTCACTGTAAGATTGAGAATTGGACAATGATGCCCACTTTCAATGCTGCTATTCAAAATTTTTCCAGAACTTCTATCTTGGGTAATTAGGCAAGAAAATGAAATGAAACATGTCCACATTTGAAAAGAGGATTTTAAAAACTAGTGAAGATGATGTAACCTTATATTTAGAAAATTATTGAATTCTGCAACAAAGGTAAAAAATTAGCTCAGGAATATTGATAGGATAGAAGATCAACATGAAAAAACCATAATGTTTCTATATACTAATAATGAACAATTTGAGGCCAAATCAAGAAAAAGTTCCATTTACTGTAGCAATAATATTTAGGAATCAATTTAATGAATAATGTAAAGGAGCTATATCCAGAAAAGTATAAAACACTGCAATAAAAAGACCGAAATAAATGGAATGATATTCCATGACTATGGATTTGAAGTCTAAATATTATGACGATGTAAATTATACCCAAACTGATGAATATATTCAATGCAGTTCAAACCAATATTCCAACAGCCTACTTTACAAAAATAGGATAGCCAATTACTAAATTTATTTGGAAAGAAAGGGGGCCCAAAATAGCCAAAATAAAACCTAAAAAATAAGAGTATAATTACAGGACTCATGCTTCCTGAACTTACAGAGTATTACCAATCGGCCAAACAGAATGGTACTGTCATAAAGATAAATACATTATTCAATTCAATCAAATTGATAATTCAAAAATAGACTGTAACCTCTATGGCCAAGTTAATATCAAAGCCTACCAAGTCCAATTTACTGGAAGAGAATAGTCTCTTCAAAAAATGATTCTGGAAGAATTGGATAACATAACCAAAAGAATAAAAGAGGATCCCTATTTAACTCCTTATACAAGAAGCAACTCAAAATGGATTAAAGACCTAAAGATAAAAGCCACAACCATAACTTTCTTAGAATATAATGTTGGGAAACATACTTAAGATCTTGTGTTATGTAGATGTCTCTTAAACCATACACCCAAAGCATGAGCAACAAAATAAAAAAGCAAGTACATGGCCCCTCTTTAAAATTAAACACATTTGCACCACAAACAACTTTGTGAAAAAGGTCAAAAGTCATTTTACTCACTGTGAGAAAATATTTGGAAATCACACATCTGAGAAGGGTCTAATATCTATGTTACTTAAAGATATACTAAAACTCAACTGTAGAAAGACAAATGACCCAATTAAAAACTGAGCAACAGTTTTCAATACACATTAATCTAAAGAAGAAATACAAATAGCAAAAAAAAAAACACTTAAAAAATGTTCAATATCCCCAGTGGTTGGGGAAATGAAAAACAGAATTTTCATTTACAAGTGTTGGTGAAGTTGTAGGGAGATAGAAATATTTATTCACTGTTGATGAGAATGGAAACTTGAACATACACAGTGGAAGTATGGGGTTCCTAAGGTAGGTAAATATAGATCTGCCACTTGACCCAATAGTACCACTACTAGATATAAATCCTGAATAACTGAAAGCAAGGTTATGAACAGATATCTCCTCACCAATGTTCATAGCTGCATTATTCATGATTGCCAAATGATGGAAACAAACCAGGTGTCCATTAACAGAAGAATAGATAAACAAATTGTGGTATATATACAGGTTGGAATATTATTCTGCTATTAATATAAATGAAGTTTTGAATCATATGACTACATGCATGAACCTTGAGGATAGTATGTTGAGTGAAGCAAGAGAGACAGAAAAGAAAGTATGTTATGTGAAAGATATTAGATAAAAAATACTACATGTTGTTTGATTCTATATAAAATGTAAAAATAAAGAAATATAGAGACAGGAATAGATTAGAAATCACATATGGAAGGAGAAAGATAGAGAGATTGAGAGGTGATTACTCAGGGGTATGGTTTTTGTTTGTTGTTTTGTTGTTATTTTGTTGTTATTTTTCTTCCTGTTCATTTGTGCTGTAATGTAAATGCTCTAATCTTGATAAAAGTGATGAAGACACAACTCTGAGATTACACTAAATATCACTGATTGTATACTTTAGATGGATTGTATGGTTTATGAATATGTATTTATCAATAAAATTGGTTGGAAAAAACAGTTAAACCATAGTCGTGTTTAAAGAGGTCTAGCAGCAATTTATGTCTGAGACACAGGTATTATATGACAAAACAGAAATCCTATCCCTGATAGCCATTGATAGACACATTTTCCACATTTTTCAGCTGATCAGGGAAATTATGCTAGTTAACAGCATAGATATGCTGTCTTGAAAGGCAGTGTCAAAGAAGTCATTGAAGGCTTGTTCTTGCAGACCAAATGAAAATTCCCTTTCATGGTCATAGAAGAAAATACAAACTGAGAGGGTGCGTTTATATATATATACTGCCTCAGAGAGCACAGTATAAAATTTTCAATATACAACTGAAAACGCTCTCAAAGACCTTAAAAATTTAGATTCTAGGGCAAATGACATTATTTACACAGCCTCTTCGGGTTTTATTTAGCATGGAAAGGGCAGGATGTCATGTTTCCCAGGTTAGGATGTGGTTAATATGACACCAGACCCAAATGCTCACAGAAATAGAAGCTAATCTAGTCCACAAACACTTCATCTGGATATGTGGACAAACCTAACAGATTACTTGACAGAACCAACAAACCTCATCCTGGCTCAATTTTTTCTGATATTCAGAATCTCTAAGCCAGAGTTTCCAACCCTACAGGATAAGAAGCTGGCACAGAAGATAGTCAAAGTTGTTACAAATAAATCTTCTTTTAACATAAATGTTAAGTCAGAGACCATCAATCATGTATCACTTTTTTGGCAATTTAACTGTTCCTATGCATGACCCTCATTTTTCAGTTATGTGAAGGAAAAATGCTACTCTTTTTCCAGCTGTGGTGGAAATAAATTATTTAACTGAGAAAGCATCATCCCAAAACTTAAATTTCACATTGATGTCATTATACCAGTTTAATAATCAAATGTCGGCATTGTTAGTGCTCCACTCTCACTTTTCCTCTTCTCCATCTAGTGAGATGAATTATTCTTCACAAAGTAATGTTCCAGATTTTAAACTAGCATTTTTTTTCTTTTCCCAGTGGATTTTGTATGGGATGCAAGATAAGCTATAAAGTAACAACTAATTCTATCTGTGTATTTGGCAGTGGCAGGTTTACCTTTAGGTTGCTTGGTACAAATATGGAGAATGACATTGTGTCTGGAGGGAAAGAATTGAGTGAAGGAATTTTCTCTGGTTGGAAAGGAAATCAAGAAACATAAGTTTTGGAAGAATGCTTACAACTGGGCAGAACACATATAAAACTTGAGAAAAAAGAAGAGATTTAGGGACCCTCACCTGAGTACTGATCAATTAATAATTAATAAGAGAGCCAGTTCAAAGACTTTCCTGCATATATCTGTTATCAGATTTGAACACCTTTTGTGCTTATGTATGTATGTTCCTTTTTTATAGGCAGCAGTGAGCACAGGTACAGATGCCTCTGCCTGTTATGAGAAGTCTGAGACCTTGAGAAATTCAAGTGAAGATCTTCCCTGTAAATTAGCCTTTGATCCTGCTAGTCTCACTTCTGAAGTAATTATTATTCAGCTGCCATGTGCATACACTCACTCACACACACACACACACACACAACCTCTCTTTTGAGCATATCCCCATCACCATCAAACCTATGGAGTCTTTACAGTTTATTCAGGTAAAACTTGACATTATCCTCTGTTCTCCAACACTAATTCTCACTCACATCTATCACAACATCTATGATGTGGTACCTTAAATACTACTCTTGTCTATTTCGCTCATGAAATGAAAACACATACAAGTTTCCAGCCCTGCTCCACTCATTCTTGCATCTCCAGAAGTAATTCATTGATGATATATGGCAAATTCATATTAATTAAATCATATACCCTACACCCTCCCTTTTTTCCTCTCTCCCCAGTTAATAATATTTTACATGTGGATGGTACATTTATTACAATTGATGTACAAATATTGAAATATTGTTACTAACCATGGTCAATGGTTTACTATATGGTTTATATTTTGCAGTATACACTTTTATAGGTTTTGATGAAATTTAAAATGGCCTGTACCCCTTATTGCAAGATCTTGTAGAACAATTCTAATGCCCTAAAAATGTCCTATATTCCATCTATTTTATTCTACACTCACTCTATCCTTAAAATCTATGGTAACCCTATCCATGGAACTGGGGCAAGGGATGGAGAAAGGACCAGGTGAACTCTGTGGATTTGCAGGTTTGTGGTTAAAACTATATGGTAAGATGTACATTTGGAATATATGAGATGATGGTTACTGATGCAGGGCATTGGGGGTGGGTGGGTATGTGGTAGAGTGTACCAGGGACATGCTTCTATGGAATATGAACATATTTCATTTTGTCATAGGATGTAATTTCAATGGGTGGAGATCCACACAATAAATAAACAAAAAATTAAACTCCCATCCTGACAAGAGCTGTAATGTTTTCAATTAAAGATACAAGAATCTCTTGAGAACATAGGCATTGCTTAATGAAAGAAATCAGACCAATAACTCAAGACTTCAATATTTTGCCAATAACTCTGAATCTTATTCTACATTTGATTGTTTGAAATGCATTCATAAATTTGAAGGTGGCATTCTCATTAAATCTTGTATTTTAATTTAATTCCTGTTGAAAACAAAATCTATCCGTTGCAATATCCACTTAGGGTACCCTCTCATCATAAAGGACATCTTGGTAGCAACAGGTCACTACCTTAACTATGTTGGTCAAAAATCAGGTTTCAGCTTCTGTCTCATTTGAAAATGTGTGCATTAACACTCAAGACTGCTTCTCTGGGAAGCCTCCAATGAGAAAAGGGGATGTACAACAGAAATCAATCTTTGCACTTACATCTGTTAGTCATGAAAATTCATTTTTGAAATATGTTTAAGATGTCTTTCTTGGTGAATTGATCATAGATACTAGTCCTGGATTCTATGGTGGGGGCTGAGTGAGATATGAAGCATCATCTGTGATATGTGTCTCAACATTTAATTCTGGAAGTCCTCAGGCCTAAATTTAGAGGTATCACTTCCATTTTTTCCATACATTTTTATTGGTCTGGCCAGAAAACATGACTTTGCAAGTATGAGAATCCAGCTCAGGAAGCGTGATTATTGCATATAATCTCTTGGTTTCCCGTGATTCTCAGGTCTTCTAGGACCTAATAGTACTGATTTTTCAAGAGCAAGTAGTTCTCTGCCATAGGAAACATCTCTTTTTCTAGAAACCTGGGTGTAACTCTGCCAGAGGCTATCTGTAACATCCTTATCAATATGGACTCTTTTGGAACCACTGGATTTGGTGAAACTTCCAAGTCAATGGTAATACAGCTTGCGTTGTCTGTTGGGTCAACAGCAGATTTCTTTAGGATCCATTAAAATCTAATGGATTTTCTTGTCATCCTTCAAGAAAGTCCTTGAGCAGGATTTCAAGGTGTGGTATATATTTCCTCTAAAATCCAAAACATGCAACCATGCACATTCCCTTTTTCCTATGAGTATGTAGTACAATGAACAAGATATTTTATATCTTATAATGATTAATTTTGCATTTTTTGAACTATTGAAATCCTAAAGCCGGCACGAATTGGGTAGGTCTTTTAGGCTCTGTACAGTTTATCTCTCATATTTTGTCAAAAATATATGTTAACATAATGTCTAGAGGATTTATTTTACTTAATCATTAGCTCCAACAAGCATAAATGTTATCTTCTGTACAAATGATAATGAAGGTTTCTGTGAAATGGCAGGATGATCAAGGGAACTGCAAACAAATTTTTGAGAGAGAACAAAATATCTTGGGGTAAGTTAGTCATTTTGTCTTCCTCTATTTCAACATTTTAAGAAAAGATTTTTCATATTTAATGGTGATTGTTAATGGAACACATTTACCAGAACAAAAACAACATAACAATTTTTAAAATATGTATACTATCTTCCAGCAAAGATATTCCATCTGGCAAAGTTGCTACATTTAGGGCTTCCACTGGGATAACTATTTGGCCAACCACAATTATATTCCACAAAACATTTTATTTTCAATGAAAAAAAAACAGATAAAATTATTGGGGATATGATGGAGGCTCTTATTCTTATAATTGGCCGTTGAATCCTTGAAAATATAACAAAAGATGCAGTATTTCTTCACTACCACCTAGGTCATAGGATTAATTTTCAGAGGTTTTCATTTGATGCTTCCTACTAAAATTGCTTTTGCTCAGCATTTCACAATCTTTTTATTAATGAGAGGTACTGGCAAATGGCTAAATATATCTATCTTTGTTTTGCTTCTGGGACTTGATAACCATAGTGCATATACTTTTAAACTTTGTCCCACAGTGAAATGAAATTGTGTAAATCCACTCTGCATTGGAAGATTCAGAGCTATGAGAAAGTAATGTTTTTCTCCCTCTTGCCAGCAGCAGAAGAAGACAGTAGTATCAATGGAACTGATCATTGATTTGATAAACCTTCCCACCTTAGGATACAGGAAACACTCTTGAGTACCCCCCCACCCAGTAACTCTAGTGTGATTCAAGGACAAGTGGAGCCACTACCAACCCCACTTAGGTGTCAAACACTGTCCTGTCCCCATGCCAGCTGGGCACAGTGGAGAGTTTTGCCTCCACCTTCACTCAACACCAAGTGATTGAACAAGTTCCTCTGAATCAGGATTCATACCTCCCACTCCTGGAGTCAGAGATTGTCAATGGAGTACTCTACTCCTACCTCCAACCAGCATCAACATAGCAAAATGTGGTATAATGCATGGCAACTCAGCACTACTATCACCTTACTTAATGTGTTAAAACATACATTGTATAGCTGAGCTCCAGCATCACCTGTCATTGACAAGGCATGGAAATGGTGGAAAACAGGATTAGAAAACATTCTAATTGCCTTTCTGCTGTCAGGTAGCAGTAGGGTTAAGTGGGAGGCTTATAAGAAAATTTGTAGAAAACTAGGCAGTTGTGATGAATCAGATGTTGGAATTTTCTGGCAAACAGTTTGGGATATATGTCTTCAAAATGTTTCATAAAGCATAAGAATTCCCTGAGGACAAATGAAGGAATAGTAAACCTCATCAAAAAATGAAGTTACAAAACCAGCAATATAAAAATGAAACCCATGGGCTCAGTAGTTGAGATTACAGAGGATAGAATCAGTACACTGGAGGACAGAGCAATAGAATTTACTCAATCTAAAAACTTAGAAAATACAATGAATTTTTTTATCATCTCAGAAATCTGTGGGTACTGAAAGTATATTTGGAAAAAAATTTACTGAAAAATGCCTAAGTTTGTTGCAGGACACAAGAGATCCATGATGCTTAGTAGACTGAGTTAGAAGAACCCCCCCAAAATACTACATATGAAGATATTAAAATTAAACTTTTGAAAATCTTATTTTTAAAATCTTGAAAGAAACCAAAGAAATGATGCATTACTTATAGAGGGATACAGATTCAAATGAGAGTAGATTTCTTTTATCTGAAACTAGGGGGACAAGGTTGATATGGCACAATATTTTTCAAATACTGGAATAAGAAAGCTCACCCACAAATTCTTTATCTATGGAAAATATGCTTCAGTAGTATTGTATAAATAAAAGAATTCTCATAGAAATTAAAACTATGCAAATTTATTGCTAGCAAGATGTCTTATAAAGTAGGACAAAAGGAAAATTTCCAAACACAAAGGAGATGTTAACACAATAATGCTTGAAAAGTTCAGAAAAGAAAGAACTGCATCAGTATGGGCAAAAATATGCATTAATATAATATACTGTTCCTCATGAGTTTCTTAAATTATACTTCATGGAATGAACCATAATCACAAAACCATATGATATGGTAATTGATGTATACAGAGGAAATATTTAAGAAAATTATATATTAAACAAAAGAAGAATTAAAAAGACCTACATGAGAGTAAGTTTTTAAAATGTCATTCAATAAAGTAAAAGTCAATATCCTTAGCCAATAATGTCACATGTGTATATTATAATACAGAAGCATCCAAGAAAACAATAATTCAAGGCAATATATTCAGCTTCTATTGATAAATCCAGATGGAATGCTGAAAAAATATTTCAAAGAAAAAAGAAAGTGTTAGGAAAAGAGAAATAAAGGAATGATAAAAGAGGAAACAAACAGTATAATAAGATAACAGCCTTAAACACTAAAATGTTAAAAATTGCCTTTAATTGAAATACATAAATATTTAAATAAATTTAAATTACTTTACTAATTAATTTAATCAATTAAAATGCAAAGTTTGACACTGGATTAAAAACACATCATAACAACATGGAGTTTACATGACAATATTTCAATTGTAATGGCATATGCAATATGAAAATAATAGAAAATATTAATAAAGAAAAGCAATATTGGAAACAAATATCATACAACATAGATTGCAGGAAAAAGAAAATTTCTAGAAACAAAAACAGATACTACACAATGCTAAAAGAGTTAATTCATTAGAAGACAATATGAAGCTAAATGTGTATGCATCAAATAGGAAAGCTTCAAAAATAATGAAGTAAAAATTTGTATAACTAAAATGAGAAACAGACCAATTCACATTTAGTGGTTGGTGAATCAATATCTCATTCTCAGCAACTGAAGAACAAATGAAAATAAAACTATTAAGGACCTAGAAAAATTCAGCAACTCATTTAACAAATAGGATCTATTTGACTTCTAAAGAACTGTACCACAAACAAAAACAAAATATTATTTTTGGCATTCAGTCACGCTATATTGATCATCATGGAATATAACTTAGGTTAAAAAATCTAATGTCAATAAATTTAAAAGAAGTGAAATCACATATAGTTTGATCATTCATCATAATGTGAGCATGTTCTGGGAAAATGACTTTGGAATAAGTAGACAGGGCTCAATTCTCATAAAAAAAATGGAAAGAGGGGAAAAAAGTTGTTCAAGGGAGTTACTTTGGGAATTTTCAGACCAGGAGAGTGTTGTGAATCTTCCAGGAATGAATGGACAGAAAGAATAAAAAGACAAATACAAGTCTTGAGTTACAAGAACCAGCAGCCAATAATTTCAGCGATCATCCTCCCTCAAGATTAACAACTTCTGTGAACACTGTGGCTTAGTGCAGCCAACTGAGAGAGGAGCAGATGTCTTTCTCCCTTGGAGGAGGAGTGTGGAGGATGGCAAGGTGTCATTTATCATCATTGAGTTTGGCCATCAAAGATAATTTGAATCTTGGTTTTGGTCAGACCAAAATCATGGGCAAGTTGATTTTGAAAGAGACAACTCTGGGGAAAGAGTCTCTGAAGAAGACCATCTGCTGGCAGGCTGGGAAAATGCAGGAAGAGAAAAAAAAATGAGTCTACCAAGCCAGGACCCCAGGACGCTGGGTCTCTGAGCCTCATTTGATAACTTATGCAGGGCAGTTTTAAGGACTTAGAATAAGTTGAACAAAAAATAAAGGAAAATCCATGAACTACAACTATGAGGCAACAGAGAAATAGACTATTAGAGTAAATTCACCAACATAGTCTGTAGCCTAGACAGCCACAAATAATTATTAGCAATACTAAAAAATAGGAGGAGAAGGCACAGCCTAAGATAAAAAAAAAAAAATTGTTAAGAGACAGCAGATTTAAGACAACTAATCAAAGATTAGAACAAATATCTCCTAAATCAAATCAAGAAATTGAAGGAAAATATGGCTAAAGAGATTAAGGATATTAAGAATACACGAGTTGAGCATACAAAAGAAATTGTAAACAAACATAAAAATAGCAAATCTTATGCAAATGAAATGCACAATAGAAGAAATAAAAAATATGCTAGAATCACATAAGAGCAGTTTTGAGAAGGTATAAGAAATAATTAGTGAATTAGAAGATAGGGCTTCTTTGGGAGTTGGAGGTTGTCCTGAGTACTGTTGTGGCAATGGATGTAGGCCATTTTAAATCAGCACACACCACTCATAACTGAGTGGGAGAGAGTGTGGTCTACAGTGTGAACTGTGGTCTATGGTTGGTGGCAAGGCTCCAGGATGTGTAAGTTCATTGAGGTTGGTGGGCCACACTATGGGAGATGTTTGTGTTGGATGTGGTGGGAGGTGTGGGAGGTGGGCAGCATGGGAATCCCAGTGGGTTCCGTGTAATATTTTGGGTAATCTAAGCACCTCTTAAAATATATGTATATATATATAAAAAAAATAAAAATAAATTTCCAAAAAAAAAAAAAAAGAAGATAGGACATCTGAAACCACACAGATAGAACAGATAGAGAGAAAAATGGAATAAATTGGGCTGGAATCATGAAATTGATAAAAAGCATAAAATGCAAAAACAAAACAAAACAAAACAAAACAAAAAAACCCACAAAAACCATACATATCAGTGGTGTCCCAGGTGGAGAAGAGAATGAGAAAAGTGGCAGAAGAAGTGTTTGAGGAAATAATTTCCTTGTGAGAGTCTGTTTTATCAGCCAACTAAGGGGGTGGAAATCAATGCAGAGTCACACTCTAATGATGTGGTTAAATCATAGCCATAATCTTTACATACATTTATTCTAATAAAATCAAAGGGTTATCACACCTAGAAGAAAAACCACTTTACAAACATAATCAATATCTCTTTAGAAACCATAAATTATATCAAATTGTCACATAATCATGAAGATAAAACTGTTTGAATTAACTACTGCATTTATGTTAATAATACTGAATGTTACTGGAATAACTCCACAATTAAGAGACAGACATAGATTGGTAGAATGGATAAAATATATGATGCATCTATATTCTATCTACAAAAGACTCACCTTAGACCCACTGACACAAAAGTTTACAAAGTAAAGATTGGAAAATTATTTTAAACAAAACAAACAAAAACAAAAATGAGCTGGGGTAAATATATTAATATCAGACATAATAGATTTAAATGTAAAACTGTTGTAAGAAACAAATGACAATATTTATTAATAAAGGTGGCAATGTATAAAGAAGAAAGAACAATAAAAATATTTAAACAAGTAAATGAGTTTTCCTAAATTACATGAAGCAAAGACTAGCAAAACTTAGTGGAGAAAGAGAAGCCTCTAAAATCATATGGGGGACTTCAATACACCATTCTCAGCAATAGACAAAGCCTACAGGAAGAGAATCATTAAAGAAAGAGAGATCTTGAGTAATATGTAAATGTAATTAGACCTAATCGACATATACAGAACATTGAATGCACCCCAAACAGCAGGGTATGCAATCTTCTTGATGATCACTGACCATTCTCTAGGGTATACTCCATGTTTGGCTATAAAAGAAGTCTCAAGAATATAAAAAGATTGAAATTATACAAAGCACTTTCTCGGACCACAATGGAATTAAACTAGAAATCAATAATGGCAGGAAAAGTGCAAAATTCAGAAATATTTGGATTTTAAATGACACATACCTACACAAAATGAGATTGAGGAAGAAATAGCAATAGAAATCAGTAAATATCTCAAGTCAAATGAAAATGAGAATACAACATACCCTAACTTAATGTTTATCCTTTGTCTGTCCATTTGTGTATTGGAAGAAGAAAAATCATTTTGTAAGTTTCAGAAGTCCATAGCTAGACAAGACTTTGCCCCAACCTAAACTGTGTTTCTTTATATTGGCTGTGATATGATTTTGTACTCATCATTGTTACTGATTTAAAGATTTTTTAATATTATAATGTCTTTCTGGAATTCAGAGGGTGGAGTATAGCAGTTTGATATTTTGAGTAATATTGGATTATGCTTTAAACTGGTCTGTTTCTCATGGCATGATTAAATTATGATTATGGTTTTGATTGGGCCACATAATTAGGACATTTAGTCCCTGCCCCCTTGGTTGGTGGGAACTCAGAGAAAACTATATGGCACAGGACAATGTTGGAGTTTTGATGTTGAAGTTCTGATGTGGAGTTTTAATGCTGGAGCCTGGGGAAGTAAGCACACAGAGGAGCTTATTCATGAGGAAGGAAAGGAGGCCCCAGGAAAAGAGATGAGCCATTCACCTGATAGTCCACAGCTGGCCTTATGGAGAGAGGCAAAGCCTAGTGAAACTCATAGCCTATAGCTGACCTTGTGGAGACAGCAAAACATCTGATCCTAGAGACAAGAAAGCACTGGGAAGAGAGGAACCCAGGAAGGCTGAACCCTTGAAGATGTCCACAGCCATCTTGCTTCAACTCATGGCAATAAACTATGGTGAGGAAAGTATCTTATGCCTTATGGCCTGTTAACTGTGGGTTTCTACCCCAAATAAATACCCTTTATTAAAGCCAACCAATTTCTGGTATTTTGCATTAGCACCCCTTGGGCTGACTAATAAAATTACCCTGCAGACTGAACTCTGCAGGTTTTGGTGTGGGTTTTGGTGAGTAAACTAAATAAATTTTTTTAAAAAATGTAACCTTTTTTATTAAGAATAATAGACCCAAGAGGAGCTAATACATAAATAATGTCTATATTTCCCAGTCCTAAAGTATCAGCTGGATGTTTGATATCCAATTGTATCACCACTATAAAAGGATCCAGGAATCGTACTAGGGAACTCATGTTTTCAAGAAGGAAATTCCTCCACTGAGCCAAACTTTCCTGTTGGGTCAGTTAATTCTTCTGAAAGCTATCCAGTCACTTTCCCTCAGGTAGTTTTGACTCTGCAATTGTGTTGATTCCTGCTGCTTAGGAGTCTATCCCTGCCTACATTCTACTCTTATTGCTTTCTCTCCCAGGGCAGCAGGATGCAATAGCCTGTGTGAGCAGCAGATCCCCTCTCAACTCTCCTAGTCAGTTTGAGTTCCGTTTTGAAATTCAAATGGGAACCTGGCAAGTAAATTCACCATATAGAAATGATTCTTAACACTCTTCCATATCACTCCCTCCTCCCAGGGGACCCCAAATAGGCTCCTGGAATATTAATAAGTGTTTCTTACTGTCTGCCTCCCTTAGGGGGGTTGAGATTTTGACAGTTTTCAGCACAGGACTAATTACTTGACTGACTCTGCCCTCTCCTAGGGGAAATTTCTCTATCCCATGATGGTTAGGTAAATCAGACTCCAACAGCAGATTTGCCTTTCCCTTCTTCTTTGTGCCAAACTTGAGCCAGTTGGTATGCTTCCCAAACCTCAAAAGGGGTCCAGGCAACAAAACACACAGAATGAAAACTGCTCTCCACACTTTTCCAAAATCCTCCCACTCTTGGAGAACTCCCCCTCCTGCTGGGTGGCCAGGGAAGGAAGTTGGTTCTCATAACTATTTTTGCCTTGAAGGAGGGACTTAGACACCCACAGTTTCCAGCTGCAAGACTCCAAAACTCATGATTTTACCTTGTGCAGATTATTTCCTCATCCAAATCCCTCCAGGTCAATGCCTTGAACCACCCGGCTCTATGGCATCCCAAAAGGGCTCATTCAGGCATCATCTCACTCCCATTCATCCATTTTTTAATGAGTGCCCAGTTAAACTGATTCCATCTTGTTGATTCTCCACAAAATAAATTTTAAAATGTCCTAAACACTTGGAAGAACCCTCCTTCCTGATGGGTTAGAAGATAAAATATTACAATGTTAATTCTACCCAAATTTACATACAAATTCAATGTAATCGCAATAAAAATTCCACCAGCATTTTTTAAACAAATGGAAAACACAATTACCAAATTTATTAGGAATGGCAAGTGGCCCTGCATTGCCAGAAATATCTTAAAAATGAAAAGCAAACTTTCACTTCCTGGTTTTCAATAATATTACCTAGCTAAAGTTGCAAAAAAAAAAAAAAGCATGGTATGGTGTAATGATAGACAAAAAGACCAAAGGAAGTGACTTGATGGTTCAAAAACAAACTCTCACCTCTGTGGTCAAGTGATTTTGCAAGTGTGTTTAACCCACCCAGTTGGGTAAGAACAGTCTATTCAACAAATGGTGCTGGGAGAACAGTATACCCACAGCAAAAAGGAAGAAAGAGGACCCCTTATGAAAAAATTAACTCAAAATGGATCAAAAATCTAAATATAAATGCTAGAACTATAAACTTCTTAGACAAAAACATAGGGAACATCTTAAAGATATGGTGGTAGCTGGTGCAAACTTAAACCTTACACCAAAGACGTAAGCAATGAAAGAAAACATGGGTAAATCAGATGTCCTCAAACTTAAACATTTGTGTGAATGAAAGGAATTTGTCAAGAAGATTAAAAGAAATCCCACTCAATTGTACAAAACATTTGCAAACCACATATCTAGTAAGGGTATGATTCATTCTACATAAAGAGATCATGGAACTCTACAATAAAAGATAAATCAATCCAAATAAAATGGTTGGTGATAATAGTCTGATGACATTATCCCATAATCTGTAAAAAATTAAAAGAACAGAAAACAATAAGTGCTTTACAGGATGTGGAGAAATAAGGACACTCCTTCACTGTTATTGGTATTGTAAAATGGTGAAGCCTCTGTGGATCACAGTTTGTCAGTTACTCAGAAAGCTAAATATAGAAATACATATTATCCAGCAATTCCTCTACTAGAACTACATCCAGAATAACTGAAAATAATGAAGTAAACAAATATCAACTTAAAGTGATGTTGTTCACAATTGCCAAAAGATGGAAACAACACAAGGGTCCATCAACCAATAAATGGATAAGCAAAATGTGGTATATACATATGATGTAATAATATGCTGCAGTAAGAAGAAATAAAATTGGTACACATATCATAACCTGGATGAATCTTTAAGACATTATGCTAAGTGAAGTAAGCCACACAAAAAAAGGACAAATAATGCATGGTCTCATTAATATGACCTAAATTCAAAGGATAAACACATGGAGTTTAAACTTAAATTTTAGGGTATTAGGAGACAAAAGGAGTGCTGTGAGAGATTACTGGTGCATCATGTATGTAGAAGTTTTAATTAACTTTACCTTAAATGGGAGGAAATGAATAGAGTTGATGGTATCTGAATTATAAATAAGATTGTGGCTGAAAGGGGTAGTCTAGTGATGTAAATGTCAATTGAAAGAAAGCCAGAAAATAATCTAGGGACTGAATAACACAGTGAGTCGAGAGCTGGATAAGTATTGTGGTTAATAGTGCAAATGCAGGAAAGTCCTGTGAAGTAGTATTGGTTGATGGACACAAGTGTCATTTTCTGTTCTTTTAATAAAGGCCATTGTGTGTAGTGTGAAATGATATCTCATTGTTGTTTTGATTTGCATGACCCTTATAGCTAGTGATATTGAACATTTTGTCATGTGTGTTTTGGCTATTTGTATTTCATCTTTGGATAAATGTCTATTTAACTCTTTTGCTTGATTTTAAAATTTTTATTGAAGTATATCATTCATACATGAACATACATAAACAATAAGTGTATAGTAATAGATGAGAACTTACAGAACAAACATGCATAACTTCATACAGGGGTCCCATTCATCACCCCACCACCAACACCTTGCTTTGTTGTGAAACATTTGTTAAACATTATTAAAGAATAGTGTCAAAATATTACTAACTATAGCTCATTTTGTAAATTTGGTGTATTTTCCCCAACCTGCTCCCTTATCATTATTTTTTAAACATATTTTTATGACAGCAATTGTGAAATTACAAAACAATTATGCACATGTATAGAATTCCCATACACCACCCCTTCACTAACACACCGCACCCTAGTGGAGCATTTGTTACAGATTGAGATATTGTCATCAGACTGTCAACAACCATTTTAAAGGTTTCTAAGAGTGATGGCTATTTTCCCATGCTTATTTTTTATTTTTTCTTCATTCTCCTTTTAAAAAAAAATGCTTCACTACTGTATTGTATCTTGTTTGTTGTGTTTCCCTTTCTTTGGTTTCTCTGTTTTTTTCTATCATTTACTGATTTTCTCTACCTATAATATTTCTTTTCTCTCCTTCATCTCTATATTCTGTTTTCTGTTACAGTTGTTTCATTACACCTCTCTGTGTTAGGCCTTCAATTTTTCTTGATTTTATTTCTCTTTCCTTTTTTCTTCCCTTTATACTGCCTTTTCTTCTTTTCTTTTCTTTTGTCTTTAATTTTCTTCTCATGACTCTGACCTTTTAATTCATTTTATATATTTTTCTCAATTCTGTTTATCATCTCATTTTTTATGCCAGTTTTCTAATCTTCTTCTCTACTTCTTTCTCATTTTAATTTTTTAATTTCCTAGATCTTATATGGTTGCTCTCTTACATTTTACTATTATTATTACCATTTTTTCTCTTCTTATCACTTTCCTTTTCTCTTGTCCTATTTTTTTTCTCTCAAAGCAACATAGACAATAACAAGTAAATAGAATAAGAGGAACAAAATGTTCAAGTGAAACCTTACCACACACACATGAAAAACACAATGGAACTATAGAAAAGAGAGAGAAGTTAATCAACTGAATAAACCCATCAAGATAAACAGATGCCTAGACATCAATAAAAAAATTACAATCCATGTTAAGTAACAGAAAGCATGGCCCAGTTCAACGAATGAATTAAAAACCAGGAGGAGATGCAGAACATGGAACAACTAATCAGAGATATCCAAACAAATATCATGAATCAATGTAAAGAGGTGAAGGAAGAAATTAAGGATAATAAGAAGATATAGAGGGAACATACTGTAGAAATTGTAAACATACATAAAAATATATTGGATATTATGTTGATGAATGGTACAATCCAAGAAATCAAATTTCACTGGAAGCACAGAACAGCAGATTTGAATACTCAGAGGAAAGAATCAGCGATGTGGAACACAGTATTTCTGAAATCAAAATGATAGTAGAACTGATAGATAAAAATACAGAAAAAATCCAGCAGGGACTTAGGGATTTGTATTTGTATATGACCAGGAAGTGCAGCACGCCCCAAACAGTATTAATCCTAACCAACCTATTCTAAGGTAAATAATTGTCATCAATGTTCAATACAAAGCGAAAATGATGAAAAGAGCAAGAGAGAAGAGAAACATCATATACAAGGGAAGCTCAATAAGATTAAGTAATGATTTCTCATCTGAAATAATGGAGGCAAGAAGGCAGTGGTATGACACAGTTAAGGTGCTAAAAGAAATCAACTCCAACCAAGAATTCTCTATCCAGCAATCCTGACATTCAAGACTGAAGGAGAGTTCAAAATACTCACAAATAAACAGAAATTAGGAGATTATGCCAATAAGAAACCTGCACTTCAAGAAATACTAAAGGGAATTCTGCAGGTAGAAGAAGAGAGAGAGAGATGGAGTAGAGTGTAAGAACAACCAAAACAATAAAAAGAGAAATAAAAACATATAGCACACTTAAATCTAAACAAAATATGGCAAATGTAAGTAATTCCTTGACAGTAATATTGAATGTTAATGTATTAAACTCACCAGAAAAGAGACACATATTGACAAAATGGATAAGGAACTATGACTCATTTGTATGCTGTCTTTGTTTAAACCTACCTTAAACAAAGTGATGCAAGGAGGCTCACACTGAATGGTTAGAAAACAATTTTACAAGCAAACACTACCAAAAGATTAAGGATGTAGCTATACTAATATTGATCAAAAAGGACAACAAATGCAAAAATATTGTAAGAGAAAAAGGACATTATATATTAATAAAATGGTAAACAATCAAGAAGAAAGAACAATCATAAGTATTTATGCACTTAACACGGGCACCTCAATATACATTAGACAAAAACTGGAAAAACTAAATGGAGAAATACATGCCTCTCAAATTATAGTGGGGAACATTAATACATCATTATTACCATTATATAGGAAATCTTGAAAGAGAATTAATAAAGAAACAGAGTCTTTGAATAATGCACTAGAGAATCTGGACATAATAAATATATATGGAATATTACACTCAAATTCAGCAATATATACATTTTTCTCAAGTACACATGGATCATTCTCCAGGCTAGACTACATGTTAGGTCTCAGAACAACTCTGAATGATTTTTGAAAGACTGAATTAAAGTCTTTTCTCTGACCAGAATGGAATGAAGCTGCAAATCAGTAAGGTGCAGAGAACTAGATTAGGCCCAAAGATATGGAAGTTGAAAAACATATTCTTAGGCAAATAGTGGGTCAAGAAGGAAATCTCAAAGAAATCAGTAACTACCTTGAAATAAAGGAAAATGACAACACAATGTATCAATGTATCAAAATATATGGGATGCAGAAAAAGCTGAATTGAGAGGGAAATTGATAGCCAAAAGTGTATATATTAAAATAGAAGAAAGATCTAAAATTAAAGAAGTAATTACACACCTGGAGGAATAAGAAAAGGGACAACAAATAACTCCAAAGAAAGTAGAAAGAAATAACAAAGATTAGAGCAGAAACAAATGAAATTGTAAAAAAGAAAGCACTAGAAAATTAAACAAAAGAAAAAGCTAGATCTTTGAAAAGATTTATAAACTTGACAAACTCATAGGTAGGCTATCAGAGAAAAAAAAGAGAAGATGCAAATGCTTAACAAAGGAAAAAGGAAGGGGATATCACCACAAACCCCAAAGGATTAAAGAGTATCTAAAGAGGATATTTTGAAAAATTATATACCAACCAGATGGATAATTTAGAGGAAATGCACAAATTCATAGAAACACAGAAGCAGCCTCCATTGTCTAAAGAAAAAATTGATGAAATCAACAGATCAATGACAATTAATAGGATTAACTTAGCTATCAAAAAACTCACAACTTAGAAGAGCCCATGAACAGATGGTTTTACAGGTGAATTCTGCCAAACATTCTGGAAAACTCAAATGTCAATTCTGCTTAAACGTTTCTAAATATTAGAAGTGAAGGTAACAATGCCTAATTCATTCTGTACTGTCTACAACTCTCTAATAACAAAGCCAAATAAAAATGCCACAAGAAAGGGAAAGTACAGAACAATCACTGTAAAGAACATAGATGCAAAAATCCTAAACAAAATACTTGCTAATCATATTGAACAACACATCAAACAAATTAAAGACCTTGACCAAGTGGTTTTCATCCGTAACATGCAAGGTTAGTTCAAAGTAAGAGAAAATCAATCAATGTAACACATCAAATAATCAGATAGAAAAAAGAAATGAACATCTCTATAGCAGCAAAAAAATCATTTGACAATATATAGGAATCTTTCCTGATAAAAACACTACAAAAGATAGGAATAGAAGGAAACTTCCTCAACATGATGAAGGGTATATATGAAAAATCCACAGATAACATCATATTCAATGACAAAACGCTAAAAGTTTCCCTCTAAGATTGGGAACAAGACAAGGATGCACACTCTCACTGCTTCTATTTATTATTGTGTTGGAAATATTTGCTCATGCACTTAGGCAGGAAAAATATTTTTAAAAACATCCAAATTGGAAAGGAAGCAGTAAAAATTTCACTATTTGCAGATGACATGATCCTATATGTAGAAAGCTCTGAGAAATCTACAACAAAGATTATAGAGCTTATAAATAAGTTCAGGAAAGTCACAGGTTATAAGATCAATGTGCAAAAATCAGTAGAATTTATGTACACCAAAAATGAGCAATCTGAGAAGGAAGTCAAGAAAATAATCCCATTCACAATAACAACTAAAAGAATCAAATACCTAGGAATAAATTTAACTAAAGATGTAAAAGACTTATTTGCAGATAAATACACAACATTGTTAAAGGTAATCAAAGACTTAAGTAAATGGAAGAATATTCCCTGTTCATTCATAGGAAGAATAAACTTCATTAAGATGTCTATCCTACCCAAAAACTGATCTACAGATTCAATGCAATCCCAATAAAAATAACCATACCATTTGTTACTGAATTTGTAAAACTAACTGTGAAATTTATTTGGAAGGGCAAGAAGTCCCAAATAGCCAAAGACATATGATAAAAATACAATGAAATTGGAGGAATCACAGAACCTGACTTTAAAACATAGAACAAGGATGAATTGTACAAAACTGCATGGTGTGGGCACAAGGATAGAGGTACTGACCAATGGAACTGAACTGAGAGTTCTGATATTGATCTTCACATATACAGACAACTGATATTTCACAAAGCCACCAAGCCCATTAAACTGGGAGAGAAAGGCCTCCTCAAAAAATGGTGCTTGGAGAACTAGATATCCATATTGAAAAGAGAGGTACAACATCTCACACATTATACAAAATTAACTCAAGATGGATCAAAGATCTAAACATAAGAACCAAGACCATAAAGACCTTGGGAGTTAATGTAGGGAAGCATCTACATGATCTTGTATTAGGAAATGGTTTCATGAACTTTACATTAAATATGAGCACAGAAAGAAAATAGATAAATGAGACCTCTTCAAAATTAAAAATATTTGCACCTCAAAGGAGTTTGTCAAGAAAGAGAAAAGGTAGAGTACGCAACAGGAGAAAATATTTGGTAATCATATATCTGATTTGGGTCTAATATCCAGCATATATAAAGAAAACCTACACCTGGAAAATAAAAGAGCAAATAACCCATTTAAAAATTGGGCAAGAGATTTGAATAGACAGTTCTCCAAAGAAGAAATGCAAATGGCTGAAAAGCACATTGAAAATGTTCATCATCACTAGGTATTAGGGAAATGCAAAATGAAACTACAAGGAGAAATCATCTTATACCCATAAGACTGGAGGCTATTTTAAAAAGAGAGGAGTATAATTATTGGTGAGGAAGTTGAAGAAGGGGAATATTCACCTGCTGCTGCTGCTGCTGCTGGGAATTTAGAATGGTTCAGCCATTGTGTAGGACATTTGGTGGCTCCTCAGAAAACTAACCATGGAACAGCCATATGATCCAACAATTTCACTGCTGGGTATATAACCAGAAGAACTGAAAGCAAGAACATGAACAGATATATGCACACCTGTTGGCGTTTAAGAACTGGGTCCGTGAAAACGGTGCCGCGGATGAGAAAGAAAGAATAAGACAAAGAGAAGAAACACTGGGATCAGGGGACTCTCCGTCAGATATGGAGAGAAGAGCCCAGCCACCTCCTAAAGTGTGGCTTTTATTTGGCTTTAGAACAAAGAAAATACGTGTGAGCATGTGCAAGGGCAATAGATACTTGACAGTTACATTTTACTGAAATCAACAAGTCTTAAAGGTCAATGACTCAGCTCTTTTACATTTCTGCAATTCACAGGCAAGCTCAGGATGTTTCCCCACCCAGCTCCTGTTAGCATGAGACTCCAGAACTTGTTTATTACATTCCAAGGTGACGTTTTTTCTTGTCAGTTGCCATGGCCTTTAATTGAAACTCCATCATTTCCCCCTTTTTTATTAGTTAAAGCTCATAGGAACCATTATATAAGCTGATACAAGGTGACCTCCTGTCACACTTGTCTTCTTCCATAGGCTCTTGTGACTGTGCCTGTCTTAGGTTGACCTCCTCTGAGAATCTTACCCGTCATTGACTACCAGTCAAGCTTTTGAGCTCTTACATGGAAGGCAATTTCATTAATATTTTTGCTTCTTCAGGTTCCTTAAATGAATATTTTTTGTACAGATAATTAGTATTAAGATCAAGGGGTTATTAGTAGAATCTTTCTACTAAGTAATGCAAAATTAGTTTTTCATGGCTAAGTTTCTTAACATAAATGCATTTATCGGGTCTAATTACTCTAGCCTTGACAATACAAATAATTAAAATGCATATAACAATAATTCCAAATCCAATCCAAAATGATATTTGAACTGTTTTTTGTTTCCACCAATGAAACGGCTGCACCAGTGGTTTCTTTCAATTCATTTGATACATGCTCAATGCCTTCTTTTGCAATTCTAAAAGATTTATAGAAGCATTATGCTTATATCTAGTCAAGTGATTTTTCACTTCCTCCCAATCATGTTCACTATTAATATAAGCCAAAAGAGTAATATAAATAGAACTTTCATTCCAATCACATTCAAGAACTCTTAACAAGTTTAAATTATAAATTTGTTACCCAAATGTATAATAGCTGTTTTAAGATCATTCATAAGATTATTCAGTTCCAGGGAAGCGGCTGTGGCTCAATCAGTAGGGCTCCCATTTACCATATGGGAGGCCCCGGGTTCGGTTCCCGGGGCTTCCTGGTGAAGGCAAAGCCCGCCCGCGTGGCGTGGTTAGCTGACCCAGCAAGCACAAGCAGCAAGGGGGGATAAATGAATAAATAAATAAAATCTTAAAAAAAAAAAAAAAAAGATTATTCAGTTCCGTATCAATGTAAGACTGGCTATGCCACATCTCACTTGCATTTTTATGCCAGTCCTTAACATATTTGTTGAGTCTGTACTCCTTGATGCAGAACTGTGCCATCAACAGCTGCAGCAGATATGATGCGAATCAGTCCCAAAATTTCTGCTATTAAAGGTCCAATCAGTCTTTTAGTTCTTTTTAAATATGGTCGAGGAAATGTCACAGCCACTGGGATTCTGGAGACTGCTGCCAATGTCTGTTCATCTGAACCGGTAACCATAGTCCTTTTCTTCTTCTTGCTATAAAAAGAATTTGATTTTCCTGCAAATATGAATTCTTAAGACATGTAAATAAAGAGAAATTAATGTTCCTTTCACCAAAGGTTACTTTTCCAATGATAAAACTATAAGATCTCGTACACATACTGTAAGAAATCAAGTTGATTTTCTTTTTAAAATAGTAATATTAGTTTTGCTGCCTTGCCATTCAAAAATTGGACCAGTTTCCCAAAATAATTTCCACAAATAACTTTGAATTTTATTAAGTTTAGTGTCCCATGGTTATGGGATATATCTTCCTTGATTTTTCCAAATTATTGAGCTGTTAGTGAATGCTGTATTACCAAAATTCCAGAAATAAGAATTACTGTCATTAGTGATTATGATTGAATTATTAATGAACTAAAATATGGTTGTGTTTTTAATAGGTTTCAGTATCCCTTTAAGGGCCCGATCCTTTACAATTCCATAGGAATCATTAAACAACACAACCTCTTGTAAGCCCATGACAAATATGCCATTTGTCATTAAGTAGCCTGTTGTGAGATTGATTAAGATAAATTGGGTAAGACTCATCACTCCAAATTAACAGCTATAGAAGAGGTGGGTTGGTTATGTATGCCCAATAAGTGTAATTATGATGTGGTATCTTACCTTTACCTAATATTTTACCTATAATTAATCCAATGTAAAACCACCATGTCCATAGTTTAAGTCTTGGCAGCATCTTCAACTCTAGACTTGATTCTTCTGGAGGGGATCCACTGCTCTTCTCCTGTTTCTGTAATGATAAGAGCAAAACCTCGGCCCCAAAATTTTACCTCTCCTTTTTCCCATTTATTGGTTGTTTCATTTTTCCAATATATTGGTTGTCCACATTTTTCATTTTCATTCCTTTTTTTATTAACCTCCCAATGTCTTTCTGCTGCTGTGGTATTAGAAATTTGTTGTCTATTAAGAAAATTTAAGGTAAGCAATGCTTTAGATAGTTTGTCTTTAGCAGATTCTCCTCCATCTCCCCCTTTTTGTTTTTGCAACATCAATTTTAATAAGTGATTACTCTTTTTCTACTATTGCTTGTTCTTGGGTGTTATATGGAATTCCTGTAATGTTTAATATTCCAGTCACCACAAAATTTTTTGAAAGATTGACTAAGATAAGCAGGCTCATTATCAGTTTTTAGCTGTGCTGGCAGGCCCATTACTGCAAAACAATGTAATAAATGAGAATGTACATGTGAGGCCTTTTCACCAGCTTGAGCAGTTGCCCAAATAAAATTAGAATATGTGTCCACTGTCACATGCACATACTGAAGGTGGACAAAAGAAGGCACATGTGTGACATCCATTTGCCAAATTTCATTAGGTTGTTCTCCATGGGGATTAGTTCCTGGAGAGAAAGTGGGGGCATTTATGGGCCCACAAGTAAGACATTGTCTAACAATCCTCTTACTTTCTTTTACTGTTAAGTGAGGATATTTATGATGTAACCAGAAGCATTAGTACGTGTAAGTTTATGATAATCAGAAGTTTTTTTGTATCTTTGTTGGGTAGGAATATCCATTCTATTATGCCGACCTCTTGCCAAAGTATTCCGGTAGGGGAAGAGCAAGATGGAAATATTAAAAGAGAAATTGGAAGACTTACATTTATCCTTGTTAGTTGGCTATTTTGCACACTTTTTCCAGCCATTTAACTCCTCTTTTGCTTCTGGGCTTAAAATGCGAGGACTATTTAAGTCAGGGTTTCTTGTTAGGGTATTGAAAAGATTAAGCATAAGTTGGAATTCCTAAAGTAGGCCATACCCAATTAATATCACCCAGTAATTTCTTGAAAATCATTTAAAGTATGTAAATTATCAGTTCAAAACTGGACCTTTTGTGGAGTTATAATATTTCTATTAATAGTATGATCTAAATATTTAAAAGGAACCTGTTTTCGAATTTTTTCTTCTGCTATTTGCAACCCATGTTGAGGAAGAACTTCTTTAGCCAGCTGAAATAATTCTTTCAGCTCTGAAGATTGCTCAGTGGCAAAAAGAATATCATCCATATAATGAATAATTATAGCCTTAGGAAATTGTTTTCATAAAATTTGTAATGGAATGTGAACAAAGGATTGACATAATGTAGGACTGTTCATCACTCCCTGAGGTAAAACTTTCCACTGGTATCATTCAGTAGGAGCTGAATGATTAATAGAAGGAATAGTAAATGCAAATTTTTCTCTATCATTTGAATTAAGAGGAATAGTAAAGAAACAATCTTTTAAGTCAATAATAATAATATGTCAATTTGTGAGTATTTTGCTAATTCCTGAGGAAGGGGCCAGCCTCCCCAGGAAGGAACACAATACTCCCTGAGCAGTACACTCCAAGGTTTATGCATCAGTCCCTGGGAGTGTGGCCAGCTCCTCCAGGGAGGAATACAACACCTTTTGAAATATACTTTATCTTTTAGAATTTGTTACAAAACATCCTTGATGTGCTCACTATTTTAGTTTCCATTTATTATTTATTATTATTATTATTATTTTTATTATTATATAGCAGAGGTGGAGTAAATCAGACAAGTTAAAGCATCTGTGTTTTGATTTTTAGGCAGAGAGGTAGTTTTATAACATATTATATTTTAAAATAATTAAAATTTTGATTAATAACAGTATAGTTAATTATTTAATATTACACTGAAACATCATTAAATTTTCAACAATTTTATACACTTTTAAAGTATTCATATGAACTTTTTATTCATATAACTTTAATTGTCATAAAATTAGAAAATTTCCCTCAATTGCATAACAGTCTCAAACACTTCACTCAACCTACATCACATGAACTTAACCACTTTCAGTGTTCCACCCCCTTCCAGGCAACAGACCAAACCATTTGTAACAGTTTGAAACAAAAAGCTTTTTTGAGAAAGCAGGTTTAAACATCATGTTCCCCCAAAAGCAACAAAACCTGTCTCTCCAAGGAAACGTCAAGGCCAAAGCACAAGAAGGTACTTTGATAAAATACTTTCCCCCTCTTGCACACTGATCACCCAGGAGAAAAACTCTGTGCAAACTTCCACCAAAACAGACCAACAACTTGAGAAACCCCAAGAAAGAACAAAACCCCAACCCTGTTTTAATAACTTAGTCATTTTATCTTCTGATAAAATTACTTTCTTTTCTTTAATAATAAAAGCACATTCTATATACCTTCTTTACTTAAGTTACCACAATAATTTTAGAAGTTGTTTCTAAGCAAACTTCTGACAACATATAATTACCATCAACATTAAACAAATTTGTTAGAATAATGATTTAGTTTGTTCATATCTATTTTTATTATTTTAAATTAATACCCATATTTATTTATTAATATAAGCACTTATTTAATGTTGGCCATTTGAATAGAGCTCTTTTAATAATTTTTATTCATCAATTTAATATTACCATCTGGAGGTATCAAAATATACACTGACACTGCACAAATAGACAAATACAATACAAGTTACAACACATCAATAGAAACATATATCTTTGATTTCACTGCTTTTGAGAATTTTTCTGTAAACTGTATTGCTAAGTTTTCTTACTTTTTCAGTGGTTTCACTTTATTAGCTTCTATCATCCCACAGCCTTATCATTATGTAAGCAGTAGGAGGTTTATAAAGTTGTTGCTGGAACTTAAGTGTTAACATCCACAGCTGGAGTTGAGGAGCAACAGAAATAAGACTACACAAAGACCATACATGAAGGGGAATTATTTTTCCCTTTTGATAAGCCCTTTTTAAAGCTTTCTTCACTAACTTCCAATGTTTCAGGCTTAAAATATCCCGCCCCTGCGGCTGAAACCAATAACATTTCTGTACAAGAGAAAAAAATTTCCTCAAAAGCCGAGGATTTAATAGTTACACCGGTCCTTTTTAATAAAGTTTTTAACACTCTAGAGTGCTCTTCAAAGTTCGACTGCTGATTGCCCATTACCCTGATGATTCCAAGGATGAAGCTTACATTTTCTGTTTCTTTTTTCTTGTAAAACTGCTCTCAGGAGCTCCTTGGTCCGCACACTGACTGAAAGAAAATTTCGTTTTCAGGGCCCCACGTTGGGCGCCATATGTTGGCATTTAAGAACTGGGTCCATGAAAACGGTGCCACAGATGAGAAAGAAAGAATAAGACAAAGAGAAGAAACACTGGGATCAGGGGACTCTCTGTCAGATATGGAGAGAAGAGCCCAGCCACCTCCTAAAGTGTGGCTTTTATTTGGCTTTAGAACAAAGAAAATACGCGTGAGCATGTGCAAGGGCAATAGATACTTGACAGTTACATTTTACTGAAATCAACAAGTCTTAAAGGTCAATGACTCAGCTCTTTTACATTTCTGCAATTCACAGGCAAGCTCAGGATGTTTCCCCACCCAGCTCCTGTTAGCATGAGACTCCAGAACTTGTTTATTACATTCCAAGGTGACCTTTTTTCTTGTCTGTTGCCATGGCCTTTAATTGAAACTCCATCACACACCCATGTTCATAGTGGCATTATTTATATTGCCAAAAGCTGGAATCAATACAAATACCTTCAATAAATGACTGGATAAACAAGATATGGAATATACACACAATGGAATATAACTCAGTTGTAAGAAGGAATTAAGTATTAACACATGGTATAACATGTATGAATCTTGAGGACCTTATGTTAAGTGAAGCAAGCCAGGCATTGAAGGGCAAATATGACATGACTTCACTGATATGAATTAAGCAAATCAAGCAAACTCAAAGAGCTAGAGTCTGTAAGAGGTTTTCAGGAAATAGAAAGGGAGAAGAAGGTTAGTAGCCAACACCTGAATGGCCAAAATCTATGATAATCTGGAAGTGTGTAGTTGTGCAGAGGAGGGGTATGTCAGTGGTATAGAAATACTTTTGAGTTTGGTGGTGCTAGTTTTTCAAGTGGAAAGGGGGGGCTGGATGATTGCATTGTCCATGGAACTAGGGGGAGAGTTGAGGTTGGGAGGAGGCCAACACTGGAAATTTGTGGGTATGTGGTCGAAACTATGTTGGGAATGCTCTATTTGCCATATGGCAAGTGAGGGTTACTCAATTAGAGTGTTGGATATTGGGGAATTCAGGAGAGGGTTCACCTGGTGCAAGGTTCTAGGGCTTATGTGAGTGTTCATCTTGTCATAATGTGTTATATCAGTTATGTCAGTAGGTGGAGACTCATTAGAGTGGGAAGGTGGTGGGTTCCCATTCTGGGGAGGTCCACTATGTTCTCAAATAGAGGGGTAGGGGTTTCTTTAGCACATGAGTGGTGCCTAATAGGGGAAGACAGACTACTGTATCAAGCCCTCAGTGTGGTTGCAGGTAACAATGAATCTTGTCCTTCGAGGAGTGAAGCCCGCTCATTGCCATGGGTTACAAGATGAGGAGAAGGGAGGGCCACACTTGTGGGAGATGTTTGTGTGAGATGTGGTGGGAGGTTTGGGAGGTGGGCAACATGGGAATCCCAGAGGGTTCCGTGTAATATTTTGGGTATCTAAGCACCTCTTAAAATATATATATATATATACATAAATAACATTTTTGTAAGCAAATGCACATATATGCATATACATTTATATATCATTTTGCAAATGTTGGTATGTATTGTGAAAATTTTTATTTTTACCCACAATAAAAAAAAAGAATAGATGGAGCAGGGGACATTTTGGGGGTGATGGAAGTGTTCCCCAAGATCTTGCTATGATGGACACAGGCCATGTTAAACTTCAAAAAAATTTATAAAAGTATATGGTTTAAAATGTAAACCAAAATGTAAATCATTGGCCATGGTTAGTAGTTATGTTTCAATATTTGTACATCAGTTGTAACAAATATACCATCCACATATGAAATATTATTAATAGGTGAAAGAGGAAAAGGCTGAGAAATTTTTTTACATGGAAATCTCCTGTATTTGGTACCTGACTTTTCTGTAACCTAAAACTTCCTTGAAGACAAAATGAAAAAAGTAAGACAATGGGATAATAAACGGAAGAAAATATCATTGTAGGTACAGGACAACAGTTCTCATAATTATGAAAGGCAAAATGCCGAAAAAAATTTAAAATATTTTTTCATTTATTTTTATTATCCCAATTTTTTTTATTTTTATCATTTTTTGTATTTTATTTATTTTTAAAATGTGCTATAATTTCATTTTTTAATTAATTGTATTGGCTATTTTATTGGCTTCATTTTTTAAAAGGTTTTGGATCACAGAAGGGTTACAACTGTGGGAGTGGGTGATCATTGGTGCAAGTTGTCATTGATGGTGGATACATGGGAGGAAGTTCACCTCGGCATACATATGAAGCACATAAATCTGTTCAAATGTTCATTTGGCATTGTCACAGTTGGTGGATGTTCACATAATCATGAAAGAATATGGAATTCCCATCCTGGGGTGCTCTGTCACATTCTCTAATGGAACAGCAAGAAACCCCCAGAGTGCAGGAGCCGTGACTATTGGAGGAGGATGGCCCATTGACAAGCCCTTGTTATTGATGACTGTGCTTATGATCACTTAATCTTGAAGTTGAAACTTAGCCTAGTACTATAGTTTGCCTAACAATTAACTCCTGGTAGCTTCCATGTTTCTCCAATGTGGCTATATCTAAGCCAAACTCAGCATATAAATACTTTACCTTCCCCCAAGTGTGGGAAATGACACTCAGCATGATATCCCTGGCACCAAGGGGTTAATACCAAGAACCAAGTAAGAAAGCAAATGGAAAAAGACCTTGACCAAAAGGAGGAAATGGTAAAGATAAAAGAGTTCATAAGGCTAAGAGACTTCAAAGTGTGTCAGGAGGTCATTCCAGAGATTGTAATTATGCACTTCTCAATAAGATCTTAGTGCCTGTGAAAGTAGATACTAGCCCAAATAGTGGGGCTCCTGAGGGCTCTGGAGACATCAAGACACTATAGTCAGTGCAGATGGCTCAGGAGATTTTTCCCTTGCCAGTGGGTTCTACTTTGGAATTGTTGCTCTCCAGTGTGACAGAGTTGAGCTCATTGTGGTTTCCTTACACTTGGCACTTCTGTCCTTCTATTTGGGTTCTCCATGTGCCAGCTGGGCCCTGAATCTCAATGGAGTTGCAACAAGTAAATGCCAGTTCATTGGTCTCACCCAGGACAATTAACAAGGATATGATGAAGGACAATGACCATACCAAGGAACTGATGGTGTCTAAAACTGCTAGCAAGAGAGTTCCATCCATCAGACCTATGGGATCAAAGTTCCTCTCAATTAGAGTTGGAGTGGACATCATCATCCCAGAATGCTCAGGATTTGGGAATGAACTATGGACTAAATTAAACTTACTGGTATTCTACTATAGATTTGAGATTTTAGCAATTGAAGAAATTATATCATTGATGTGGAGGCAGTAGCCACTGGAGGTTCTGAGGGAAAGGAGAGGGAAAAACAGGTGTAACCCTGGGCATTTTCATGACTTGTGTATTGTGCAGAATGACAGTGCAACAACAGATTCAGGCCATTATATATCTAGCCATAAGTTACAGAATTGGGTGGGATAGATTGTAAACTACAATATAATCCATTATCCATGCTTAGTGGCAATGCTTCAAAATGTGTTCATGAATTTCTAGAAATGGATCACATTAATGAAAGATGTTAATTTTGGAAAATGTGGGAGATGTGGGGAATGGGTTATATGAGAATCCCCTATATTTTTATTTAACATTTGTGTAATCTAATTATCTTTTTAAAAGTAAAAATAAAAAGGGAATGTGGGAAATTGGCCAACAGGTTAGGCAGATAAGGCTCAGCTCTCACTAAAACAACAAAGGAAAAACCAGAGGCTGCCTTGGGGACCTGCTTTGGGGTTCAGCAAACAATGACACTGCATCACAACTCCCAGAAGACTGAGGATCAGAGTGACAAAGAAGCCAAAACAAGTAATCGTGAGTTGGTAAACCTTTTGGCTGAGAGGTTATTAAACCTCCCCCATCCCTGAGATATTTATTGAGGGTAAAACTGGAGAATTGTATCTAATTGAGAGTAGACCAGATGTCTACCTCCATAGGAATGTGCTTTGAGTCATCTAGGAATGTACTGGACAGATGAGTAAACCAGGGGAAAATCGTGGGTCACTTAACTTGGAGCCTGTCTCTGCCTCATCTCTGATGTAATTTCTCTCTTTATATAGGTGGCTGGGCATGACCACATGCCTGAGGACATCCCCCAACCCCTCTCTCGATAGAGTTGTGTTTCCTTCTGATATTCAAGGGGGGCACAGCTGGCTAAATTCACCACAAAGAAATCACTCTCCACACTCCCAGATTCTTCTTCCTCACAGGGAATCTGCCTTCACACTACTGTTTGGAACAAGCTGCCAGAAGTTCCACCTAGTCTATCTACCCGGAGGACCAAACATGTGTGCTGCTTCCAGGCTCCAAGGTAAGCAACCATTAGACTGTTGGCTATTAAAAAAAAAAACAGAGGACTACAAGTGTTGGAGGTAATGTGGAAGAAAAGGGACTCTCATACACTGCTGGTGAAATTGTAGAATGCTGTAGGCTTTGTGGAGGACAGATTGGTGGTTCTTCAAAAAACTAACTGTAGATCTGCCATATGGTCCAGGAATTCCACTGCTGGGTATATACCCAGAATTATTGAAAGCAAGTATACAAACAGATATATGCACACCAAAGTTCATAGTTGCCTTTTTCACTATTGCCAAAAGTTGGAATCAACCCAAATGCCCAGCAACAGATGAATAGACAAACAAAATGTGGGTATATGCATACAATGAAATATTACTCAGCTGTAAGAAGAAATTCAGTGCTAACACACAGGATAACATGGATGAATCTTGAGGACAATATGTTGAGTAAAGAAAGCCAGGCATTGAAGGATGTATATTACATAACCTCAATGATCTGAATTAAGCAAATTGAGCAAACTCACATGGCTACAGTCTGGAAGACAGGTTTACAGGAAAATGAAAGGGAGTGGAAGTTTGTAAGCCAATGTCCATACATCAAAATCACTAAGGTGGAAGTGAGTAGTTGTGCATTGAAGGGATGTAATAGGGTTGTAGTGATAATATTTGGTTGGGCAGTGCAGGTTTGATAGGGGATTAGGGTGGGGAGTATGGGTAGGACCGTCCATGGAACTGGGGTAGGGATAGGGGAGGGATCAGGTGACCACAGTGTATAGATGGGTACATGGTTGAAACTGCAATGTCAGAAAAGCTCTTTTTGCAATATGACAAAGAAAGGTTACTGGTTTAGTGTGTTTAATGGGGGATCATCCAGGACAGTGAACA
This sequence comes from Tolypeutes matacus, assembly GCA_026826555.1. Taxonomy (NCBI): domain Eukaryota; kingdom Metazoa; phylum Chordata; class Mammalia; order Cingulata; family Chlamyphoridae; genus Tolypeutes; species Tolypeutes matacus. Next base: position 5,247,577 of record JAKSZT010038682.1, read on the forward strand.
ACTGAGGCAGGCTTCTAGGAAATATGCAAGTGTTCATTTTGACATAGTGTGATGTATCAGTGGGTAGAGACCCACATAATGAGTGGGAAGGAGTTGGACTCCTTTCCAGGGGAGGTCCACTATCTTCTCAATAGAGAAGCATGATTTGCTCAAAAACATGAGTGGTGCCTAATAGAGGAAGACAGACCATTGTGTCAGCTCTCAGTTTTGTTGCAAGAAACTGTGACTCTTGTTCATCAAGAAGTGAAGCCTGGTGCTTGCCATTAACTCCAAGGGGAGGAAGAGGGAGGAATTGAATAGATGGAACAGGGGGTATTTTTGGGATGATGGAAGTGTTCTATATGATCTTACAATGATGGATAAAGGCCATGTTAAATTTCATCAAAAGTTTATAAAATTGTATGTTCTAAAATGTAAACCATAATGTAAAACATTGATCATCATTAGTAGAGATATTTCAGTATTGATACATCAGCTGTAACAAAAGTATCATCCACATATTAAAAGGTTATTCATATGGGAAGGGGTAAAATGAGGAGGATGTTGGGTAAATGGAGTACTCTCTCTTCTATATGTAACTTTACTGTGACCTAAAACTTCTTTGAAGACAAAATGAAGAAAAGTAAGACATTGGGGGAATAAATGGAAGAAAATGTCAGTGTACATACATTTTACAGTGATGAAAATCAAAATGACAAAATTTTTTTCATTATTTTTCATTATCTTAATTTACACATTTTATTTTGTTTTTAGTTTTTAAAAATATTTTCCTGTATTTTATTTCTTATGTTTAAAACTATCATTATTATTTCATTTTCTTTTTAAATGTGTTTGGTTATTTTATTTTCTTCAGTTTTGAAGAAGTTTTGGATACAACTGTAGCAGGAGAGGACCATGGAAGTAGGGGGTCAGTGATGGGTGATACATGGGAGGAACTTCACGTGGGCATATATATAAAGCATATAAACATGTTCAAATGTTCATAGGGCATTGCCACAGTGGGTGCTTTCGATTCAAACAATAACCAAAAGAATATCAAATCCCCATCCTGGGACACTTTGCCAAATTCTCTAATGGAACAGCATCAATTCCCCAAGTACAGTAGCAATGACTAGTGAAGGAGCATGGTCCATTTATGGGCCCTAAACTGATGACTATGCTTATGAGTCTTTGCCTTTGAAATTGAAATTTAGCCTAATGTTATAATGTGCCTAATAGATACATATTGGGAGCCACCTTATTATTCAAATGTGGCCACTCTCTAAGCCAAACTCAGCAAATAAATGCCATAACTTCCCCCCCAGCATGGGACATGACTCCCGGGAATGAGCCTCCCTGGCCCTGAGGCTTTGCTTCCAAGTACCAATAAGAAATGCAGCTGGAAAATAGACCTTGACCAAAAGGAGGGAAAGGTATAGAGAAATGAGTTTATAGGGCTAAAAATCTTCAAAGTGAGTCTGGAGATCATTCTATAGGTAACACTTAAGCATGTCTTAGTAGCATCTCATTGACTGCCAAAGTAGATTCTGCTCCATACAGTGGGGCTCCTTAGGGCTCTGGAGACTTCCAGACACTAGAATAAGGGAGAATAGCTCAGAAATTTGGTCCCTTGCCAGTGTGCCCTACTTTGAAATTTATGCTCCCCAGAGTGACAGAGTAGGACTCAGTTGTATTTTTCCAACACCTGGCTCTTCTATCCTTTATTTAAACTTATAATTAGTGTTAAAGTTGGTAAATGTACATCCAAGAGACTTAAAACTTTGGGCTGTCCATGGGCCAGCTGGTCCCTGAATCTCAATGGAGTTGCAACACCTACTCTCCAGTACATTGGCCTCACCCAGGACAACTAACAAGGAGGAGATGATGGATAACCATCATATCAAGGAACCAAGAGTATCTACATCAGTGAGCAAGAGAGTACATTGCCATATGGGATCGAAGCCCCCCTCAATTAAAGTTGGAGTGGGCATCACCTCCACAGAATCCTCAGGATTGGGGGATGTACTATGGTAGAGTGTAGACTTACAAGTATTATACTACCAACTTATTGTGATTCTAGTAATGGAAGAAATATCACTGATGTGGAGGCAGTGGCCACTGGGGATTCTGAGGGAAGAGAGAGTGAAAAACCAGTGTAATACAGGGGAATTCTTGAGAGTAGGCATTCATGAATGACATTACAATGAGAGATACAGAACATTATATATCTTGATATAACCTACAGAATTAAATGTGAGAGGGTGTAAACTACAATGTAAATTCTGTTCCAGGCTTATAGGCAATCATCCAAAATATGTTTATCAATTGCAATGCATGTACCACAGTAATGAAAGAGATTATTAATGTGGGAAAATGTGGGAGGTGTGGGTAGTGGACATATGGGAATCCCCTATTTATTCTCTGTAATATTTATGTAATTTAAGTATCTTTAAAAAATTTTAAAAGTGAAAAGACAAAATCAATAGAAAAAAATAAAAGTATAAATATGAGGAAAAGGGAATGACTGGATTATATATTTCTACATAAAGAACAGATACACATTTGATAAATGATGTATGGCAAGTGTGCTCTAAGATAGTTAAATATAAACACTAAGAGAAACCATTAAGACATGCTGAGTCCTAATAAAGAATCCCCTTCTTGGGGTAGAACAGTAGCTTCTATTTTGCATGCCAGAAGCAGAGTATGGCCATGTCATGTTGATTCAAAATTCAAAGTGTTGAAGGAAGTGAAACAAATGAATGATAAGCATTAATTTCATAGTCTAATGTGAAGCAACATCTCTTTAGTGCACTGTGATAAACCTTAGAGAATTAAAGAAAGAATAAAATATATCCAGAGCTGTTGGACCTTAAGCATATAGGTTCATTGAATAAAATAAAGCATATTAAATAGCAAGAGAGAATATTTTCAGAGTAGCCATTTCTGAATGCACCAAATATCCAAATACCTCCTGATGAGATTGTGCAAATTATCATTTTTTCTTCTAACAATTTATTGAAAAAGATGTCTTTGGAAAATCTGTTTAATTGAAACTGAGAAAAAACTCTCCCATAAGAATTTTGATGCTTAGAGACAAAACACTCCCATAGGTCATTTTACTATCAGGCATCTCATGGATATTGTTCATTTGTTCCCAATCTTAATATAAATATTGCAATGAATTCTCATTTTGGAATATCACAGCTATGTATGTCCATTAAGGAAATTTAAGCCTGTGACTCTAGAAAACCACACTCACCAACAGAAGGTGTTATTTAGGCCTTCGAGACTGACTATAGTGCTGGCACTGTGAAATTAATAATCACTGAACATTGCATGTTTTAAATAAGGAAAATGAAATTATGATGCTGCATCATGTGAAGCATTAGGAAATGTTGCAGATAGTTCAGACGACATCATCAATAAAAAGAACAAATGTGAATTTACATGCTTTCCTCAAAACAATGAAAATTAAACAGTAATAACAGACAGTTAAAATTCACAGGGCTTTTCTCATATATTGTGTTTCTCTTATTATGAAAAAGGGCACAAGATTGTTATGACCCTTTCCATTTAGAAATAAGAAAAGTGACTCGTAAATCTGTTCTATTTTCAAAGATAAACACAGTAATCTAACTGGTATATCTATACTCTGCTACTTTACCTATGCAGATCCTATTTCTTGCAGATATATGGTTAAAATACGTATGCAAAATTGAATGATGTTATCTTGCATCATCATTATAAAACTAACCATGACCAAATTACCACACTTTTATCACTTGTAAGATCCTTTGACCCATGGCCCATGTATTTTATTTCAAATATTTTCTAAACTAAGAACTAGATAGCATAGTGGAGTGAGGGAGCATCAGCTTTGTTTTGAGTGATATAATCACTATCACCAAGGAAATAGATGGGAAAATATTCCATTTCAATTTGGATTATTTGGGAAAGACCCCAACACTGATCGTGAGTTTGATTATAGCATCAACAGGAATTAAGATCACGAAGCACCTGAGATGTGAATGGAGGAACAGTGTTGTGGTGAAACAAGGCTGCCTAATAGAGACTGGAAACCAGCCTCTTTCTTCTCTGCTAAGCATACAAACTCACCTGGCATCACTTCCCCAGAAAACAAGAATAAGCATACTCAGACATTGCAAAAGTAGAGAGCATCCATACTAGCCCTCTGTAAGAAATCTTGTATTTTCACATATTTAGAACTCCCCTTACCCACACCCTTAAAGCTTCTCTTCAAGAAAGAGAATTCTTAAAGACCCCGAGGTAATGTGGAAATTCAATTAGTATAAAGAATTTAATTCAAACTTCAGAAAAACATACTGAAGAAGGAAAAGGATTAATAATTCACTAGGCAATCTTCATGTCAGTTTGATTTAAATATTATGAGGCAAACCAGTGGAAACATTAAAGTTTAACAATCATAAGATTATATATTAAAAATTGTATTAAAAATACTAAAATTGTTTTCTACCTTTTGAAAATGACCTTTCACTTTTTTGATGACATGTGAAGAGGCAGATTAAGGAAGATTTATTTTAATGATAACACGTTGATGTATATACATGTATACATATTTACAAAAGTAATACAAATAATAACTAACACAGGAGAAATGGCTTTATTTGTGTGCCACCCTAAATATTTTATGTTTTTTATTTAGTAAAGTATACCAAACACAATATTTCCCATCTTAAATTGGATAATTCAGTAGTTTAAATTCACATTGTTGTGCAACCACCACTCTATCCATTTTCAGAATTTTTTCATCATATTTTCATTGTTGTTTTTATGTGTTTTCATAACATTGTATTTCTATAAAGATACATGTAAGAATGTAAAAATACATTGTAAATTAAGAAAAATAAGAATACATTAAAAATAAATATAAAAATGAGATATTTTGACCAGATGAATAGCAATTAAATTAAGATTGTTCAATAAATGTACTGAGATCTATGTAAGCCAGCATTCCATGTCATTGTCTGATTTTTAAGACTTTTCCTTTATCATCTAGGATGCAAGGCTAAAAGTCATATTAGTATGTCTGTGTGTAAAATTCAGAGCCAAGAACCTGCAGGTGAAACCTCAGGGACAATCTGATCACTTACATACTTTAATGTGGATGAATATTCTGCACATTGACAAGTGTGGAGTTGAGGAGCACACTCTGCCCATGCAGATGTAGAGTGCACTGGTTAGGGATCAATCAAATTAAGAATTTGACAGGTGTAGCATTGATGAACACTAAAGGCCAGGGAAGACTTTAGAGAAGAGTTTCCAGGAACCTCATTCCAGGCACACCAGCAAAGCCTGGTATTTGAGTGGTGAAAAAATGATTAATATATAAGTCCAATTAAAATCTGTTTCAGGGAAGAATTTTGAATAGAAGTCAGCATTAATGAGTTATCTCTAATATGAGTGAGGAAACTCAAATTAGATTTTCAGCTAAAATAATATACACAACAATTCACACACATATATTTTCAGGGTAAAATATGTTATCCTATATATGTTGTATATTAGGATCACATGAGTTGTTATAATTTAAAAAAAAATTAGTGGCTTAATCACATAAACAAAATTTAATTTCTGCTAATATAATGACTTAATGCAAACTGGATACCTACACTCCTTCCACAATGATGCTGTACCATATTCATCATTTGTCTACCAAACTTGGTAGTGATTGGCATGAGAAAACTCACCACCCCTTACATTGCTTTCTATATTCTTAAATAAAATGACCTCACCCTGGTGCTGAAGAAAGAAGTGGGTAGATCTAAAAAAATAAAAGAAGGGGAAAAAAGCATTAATTTATGCTCAATGTGCAATCAACAAGCAGGAAGGGAATTAGAACACTCAATTTGTTGTATGAAATATGCTGTGTATACATAGAATAATTCATATAAGATAAATAAATAGTTTACTATAATGACTGTGGCATTGTTGCATTGACATCTCTCTGACAAACTAAAATGATGACTCTTACAGTTAATATAATCTTCACGGTTTCACTCTGCAGTGAAGTTTTGAATGTAACTGAAGCATCTCTAAATTTGAGAATTCTTAATAATACACTGAAATGATGTACCCCCAAAGAGGTTTTGATACTTATTTAAAGAAAAAGAAAATAAATGAGGTTATAATTCATTATGGGTGTTTATTTTTACCTATTACCTTTCAGTTCAATCAGTTGACTTAAATTAATGGTGGGAAATAATGAGACAGCAGGAATGGATTTTATTCTCCTGGGACTCCTCATTGATGGGATTATCCCCATCTACCTCACTGCCTTCACAGGAATTCCACCATGATTTCCCTCATCTTGTTGGACTCCAGGCTTCACAAGCCCATCCATGTTCATCTTTCTCACCCAGCTGTCCCTCATAAACTTTCTCTTCATCTCCACCAATGTCCCCAAGATGGTCATGGAGTTTTTCTCATGGAAGAAAAACATCTCAAAAATAGCCTGTGGGACACAGGTATTTTTCTTTGTGATGCTGGCATGAACTGTGTACATCCTTTTGACTCTAATGGCCTGTGATAGCTATATGGCAATCTGTCATCCACTGAGACATTCAGTCAACATGAACCAGAGTGTCTGCCAGAAGATGGTGATGGGGTCCTGGGTGGGTGGTACCTTAAATGCTCTAGTCCAGACTGTATAAACCATGCACTTACCTAAATGTAGCCACAAGGAGATAAGTCATTTTTTCTGTGAAGTCATGGCTATCTTGAGTTTCTCCTGTCAGGATACCTCTTCATATAAGTTGGCAATTTTTTGTGTCAGGCATTGTGTTGCTCCTTATTCCTTTTGTCATTATCTTTTCCTCCTTCACCATCATTTTTTTCACTGCCCTATGTATGAATTCCTCCAAGGGGAGGAACAAAGTGCTGGCCACTTGCTCCTCCCTCCCGATGGTGGTGAGGCTCTTTTATGTCCCATCCATCTTCACCTACATGACTCCTGGTTCCTCACACAGCCCAGGTCAGGAAAAGGCTGTATCCATGTTATCTTCAATCACTACACCTACATCAAACCCATTTATTTATAGCCTGAGAATCAAGAATGCTTTGGGGGCACTGAAAAAATATTGGAAAGGTGTCTCTTCTTAATATGAAACTCCCAATATTTTTATTTCACAACACCTAATGAATATTGTATAATGTTGGAAAAGTCATTAAATAGTTGTGATCTTTCTGTTATAAGTGCCTAAATATTCATGGTCTATTCTTTGATTTGATTTGGTGTGTTGTCTACACAAATTTCACAGAAGTTTTACTATATGAAATGAATGCTCATACTCTTCAGTAAAAACTGAGCTTTTAAATTTGTGTTACATTTCATTTTTTTAAAAACAGTCCTTAAATATATTTTCCTGAATTAAAAATTCTTTGGTGCTGATGGAATGTATTATCAATTGTTGTATGCTTCATGTATTTAATTTTCAAATGGGCATGCCAAAATTATTTCACAAAAGATTAATAAAATGTCCTAGTTTTTTAATTAACCTATAAAATACATAATTTCAAACAATATTCACCCATTAATTTTTGCTTTAGAAACAGTACAAAATAAAAATATTAATTAAATATTTCAATTTCAACATACAGTAATATCAGGAGCTAACAGTCAAATTAAGAAAAGGAAAACTAAAAGACCAGTAATTTATTGTTAAATAGATTATGATTAGTGAAGAATAAAGTTTTATTAGGCAGATAGCAGAATGCTAATGCTATTATGTTAGGAGAAACAGACAGGTTAATAAGCCACTAATTTTGATATACCACATGAACTATTTGTGTGAGATATCCTGCATTATGGATGTGAATTTTACTGCTTCATTACTTTTTTCTATGTTAGGACCTCCTATTTTCCTTTACTGCTTGCTGTCATAGAGCCCTTCTTTCTGGGAATGCAGCATCCTTTCCTTTGGAGAATAATTCCTTCCCATGTGTATGTGGTAATATTTTAACAATCAAAAACACTGTGCAACCTCTCACTCCAACAATTGTTATCTAAATCAGGCATTGAGCCCATGAGCCTAAATTCCATGAGAGCAGTTCTGAGTTTGATAACTGCCCTAGATAAGAACCAACAAATTAACCTTGGTCATAAGAGTATTCAATAAATGTTTGTCAACTGAATGGTAGGTCCTTTTCAAATAAAATGAGAAGAAACAAATACTCATTGCACTCTAAGCCACTACTTTAACTTCAATTAATCTGTCTTCCAATTGAAGTTTATGGTTGTATTGATTATAGCAGAGAAAAATTGGAAATAAATTGAATAACTATCAGAAAAATATCCACCACAATGAATATTATTTAGAAATTAAAAATAACTCATTATATTTCTTTCAGGAGATAAGATTTCCATGAGTTTTATTGCATGATTAAACAAAGGAAAATAATGTTTATAATGCCATCCATTTTTACATGGTTAAATAGGCCAAACAAAATGTGAAACAACATGCCTCAAGTGAGTTCACACTGGAAGCAGTCCCTGATAGGAAGACCTCATATCTTCACTGCAAAAAAAAAAAAAAAGCATCTTAAATCTTCAATTGAGGCTATGACTAAGAATGAGAGAATAGTGACTTTCTTTTCCTCTATATTTGTGTCACTTTACCTTTATCTCACTGCATAAGCCTGGCCTGATTAAAAGTGTTATGAAATATCCACACTCCTCTACTTTGTTGAAGAGAATGGAGGATTCTTAACACTTCTGTTTTAAATACTTCATAGAATTTACCAGGGAAACCATGCAGTTCAGGGCTTATCAATTAGTAAATCAATTTCACTTTGTGTTATAAGTTCATTCAGATCTTCCCTTTTTCATTGATTAAGTTTGGGTAAATCCTATCTTTTGGGAATTTTTCATTTCACATAAATTGTCTAATTACTGCCCTAAAGTTATTCTGAAAACCTCCTTAAATCATGTATCTGTAAAATCAGTGATAATATATTCTATTTAATTCCTGATTTTGGTAATGTGTTATTTTTTCAAATTGGCTATTTTTTTAAAAAATTTTGTTCATATTTTTCAAATAACCAATTCTTGGTTGCATGGATTTTCTTTATAATTTATTCTATTATATTGATCTCAACCCTACCTTTTATAATGTAGTTTTCTATATTTAATATAGAAGTTGAAGTTATTGATATGACATTCTTTGCCTTTCTAATATAGGTGTTTAATTCTAAAATTTCCTGCTAAGCATTACAGGTTTAGGTGCATATATACATTTTGATATATTGGGCTTGTTTTGAAAATATATTTGGAATTAATTTTGACTTATTTTCTGTTCAATGATATATTTAGAATTCTGTTCTATAATTTACAAATATTTATGGATTTCCCAAATCTCTTTCTGTTGTAATTTCTAAACTAATTTCATTGTGGTCTAAAAACATTACGAGTGACTCCACCAATCTGAAACCTACTGAAGCTAGTTTTATGCTTTATCATATTGTCTATTTTGGAGATTGTTTCTTGTGTGCTAGAGAAGATTGTGTATTGTGCTGTTTTGGTGTGATATATATATATATGTTATGTTTGGTGTGGTATATATATATATGTTTGGTGTGGTGTATATATATATGTTACTTAGGCCACATTGATTGCTAATTGTTTTTCAAGTAGCCTATAATATCAGATTTTTTTTGGTCCAGTATTCTATCATTTATTGACAGCACAGTATTAATAATTCCAATTATTTTTAAATTATCCAATTCTCTCATGCTAATTTTGATTCATATATTTGAGCCTCTGGTATTAGACATATATGTGTTTATAATTGTTGTATATTCTTTGTGAATTGACTCGTGCATCATTATAGCAAGTCCCTATCTGTTTCTAGTTACATTTTTTTCTTAAAGGCTATTTGACTAATATTTTTCCACTCTATCTCTTTTGCCGTTACTATCTGTGGCAGTTTGATATTGTTTATGAATTCAAAAAATAGATACTGGATTGTTTTTGTAAACTGGTCTGTTCCTCTGGGCATATTACATTGTATTAGATTCAAAGGTTTCATTTTTACTTTATTAAATGAAGTTTAGAGTTTTAATTTGACTGCATCATTAGGATGACTTGGTTTGAGCTCCCACCTCCTTGGTGGTGATAAAACAGACTCTCATGCAGAAATAGACACAGAGAAGCAGATACACAGAAAGAAATAGTCCACAGACATGGCTCCAGGAAGAGATATAAGTGTGATAGTCTAGAGGTGACCTTGTGAAGAAAAAATAGCAGTCATGCCCAGAAAGAAATGAGCCCCAGGAAGGGAGACAAGCTTTATGCCAGCCTAAAGCTGAGATCAGAAGAAGCTGGGACCAGGGTGCCTTAAGAGGATTGAAGAAGACTGAACCCTTGCAGATATTGTGTGTTAACATGTGGCAAAAAGGCTTTGGGTGAGAAAGTACTTCTTTTTGTACCGTGAGTTGGACTCTTTATGGCCTGGTAACAGTTTAGCTTGTACCCCAAATAAATATCCTTTATAAAAGGCAAAAGAGTACTGGTACTTTGCATTAGGACCTCTTTGGTTGACTAATATACTATCTGTGTGTTATATACTTTTATGTTCTTTTACTTTTTGCAAATTTTTATCTTCAAATCTAATGAAGGGTATCATCATGACCATAAAAAGATGCTAATATGATATTTTAAGGATCTTTATATCAATAAATTAGACAATCTAGATGAAATGGACAAATTCCTAGAAATGCACAACCTACATTGACTGTACAAGAAATTCAAGAGCTCAAACAAAACAATCACAAATAAAGAGATTGAATCAGTTATAAGAAATCTTCCAAAAAAATAAAATTGTGAATGAGATGGCTTCACAGGTGAACTCTACCAAACAGTTCAAGTGGAAATAATACAAATCCTGTTGTCTCTTCCAGAGTATTGAAGAGGAGGGTAAATTATCAGTCACATTTTATGAAGCTAATATCATCTCAATAACAAAGCCAGATATATACTATAAGAAAAGTACAGACTAAGCTCTCTAATGAACATAGATGCAAAAATTGTCAACAAAATACTGCCTACCAAATCCAACAACATATTATAAGAATTATACCATGATTGAGTAGGTTTAATTCTTCATATGACTACATGCATGAACCTTGAGGACATTATGTTGAGTGAAGCCAGACAGACAGGAAAGTAATGTGAAAGATATATGTTATGTGAAAGATACTAGATAAAAAATACTACATGTTGTATGACTTTATCTATATAAAATGTAAAACAAAGAAATATGTTCTAATAGATTAGAAGTCACATATGGCAGGAGGAAGATAGAGAGATTGAGAGGGGACTACTCATGGTTATGGTTTTTGTTTGTCTGTTTTTCTTTTTTTGTTTTTCTTCTTAATGTTTATTTGTGCTGTTATGTAAATGCTCTAATATTGATAAAAGTGATGCATGCATAACTCTGAGATTACACCAAATATCACTGATTGTACTCTTTAGATGGATTGTATGGTTTATGAATATGTTTTTTATCAATAAAATTAATAAATTTTCTACACGTTTCAGCTAATCTGGAGAACTATGCTAGTAAACAGCATAGATATCCTGTCCTGAAAGGAAGTGTCAAAAAAAGAAGTCATTGAAGGCTTAATCTAGGGGACCAAAAGAAAATTCCAAATCATGGACAGAGATGAAATGTATATAGCTTCAAAGAATATCAGATAAAACTTTCAATGCACAATTGAAAACTTTCTCAAATACCTTAAAAAGTTAGATTCCAGGGCAAATAGAATTATTTTCACACCCTCTTGGGTTTGTATTTAGTGTAGAATGGGCAGGATGGCATGTGAGCCAGGTTACGGTGTGAATAATATGGAACCAGACACAAATGCTCACAGAAACAGAAACTAATCTAGTCCACAAACCCTTCACTTGGGTTTGTGGACAAACCTGACAGATTGCTTGAAAGAACCAACAAACCTGCATCCTGGTTCAATTTTCTCAGATATTTAGCATCTCTAAGCCAGAGCTTCTTATGCCACAGGACAAGGAGCTGGCACAGATGATAGTCAAGGTCGTTTCACATAAATCTTCTTTTAACCCAGAGGACATCAATCTTGCATCACATCTTTGGTCATTTAATTATTCCTATGATTGACCATTATTTCTTAGTTAGGTGGAGGAAAAATGGTACTCTTTTTCCCATTCTGGCAGAAATAAATGAAGTAACTGAGAATAAGTCATCCTAAAATTTAAATTTCCCACTGATGTCATTATAACAGTTTAATAACCACTTGTCTACATCGTGAATGCTCCACCCTCACTCTTCCTTTTCTCCATCCACTGAAATGAATTACTCTTCACAAAGGAATGTTTCAGATTTTAAACTAGCAATTTTTTTCTTTCCCAGTGGATTTTTTCTGGAAAGCAAGATTAAGTTATAAGTTAACTACTAATTCTGTCTGTTTATTTGGCAGGGGAAGATTTACCCTTAGGTTGGTTGGTCCAAATATGGATAATGACATTGAGACTAGAGGGAAAGAATTGATGGAAGGAATTGCCTCTGGTTGGAAAGGAAATCAAGAAACACAAGTTCTTGGAAGAGTGCTTACAACTGGGCAGAACAAGTGTAAATCTTGAGAAAAAAAGATAAGAGATTTAGAAGCCTACACCTGAGTCCTGAGGAATTAATATTTAATAACAGAATCAATTCGAAGACTTTACTGCATATCTCTGTTATCAGATTTGAACACCTGCCGGGCTCATGTGTATATGTTCCTTTTTTCTAGGCAGGTAGTGAGCCCAGGTACAGATACCTCTGCCTGTTATGAGAAGTCTGACACCTTGAGAAATTCAAGTGAATATCTTCCCAGAAAATCATGTTTTAATCTTGCTAGTCTCACTTTGGCATTTATCATTGTTCAGCTGGCATGTCCATACACACACACACATACTGCTTCCCTTTTGAGCACATCTCAAGCCTCATCAAAACTATCTAGTATTTTCTACTTGTCCAGGTAAATCTCCCCATTATCTTCTGTTCTCCAGCAGTAATTTTCACTCACATCTATCACATCATCTATGATGTGGTACCTTATATAGTGCTGTTTATTTCTCTCATGAAATGAAAACTCACACAAGTCTCCAGCCCTGCTTCACTTGTTCTTGCATCTCCAGATGTAATTCATTGAAGATCTATGTAAAGTCAACATTAAATAAATCATATACCCAACACGTTCCCCCTTTTCCACCCTCCCCTACTAATAACATTTTACATGTGAATGGTACCTTTGTTACAATTGATGTACAACTATTGAAACCTTGCTACTAACCATGGTCAATGGTTTACTTTATGGCTTATACTTTACAGTATACACTTGTACAGGTTTTGATGAAACTTAAAATGACCTGTATCCATTATTACAAGTTCATGCAAAACAGTTCTAGTGAACAAAACAGTTCTAATGCCCTATAATCCATCTTTTTATTCTACCAATCCTCTCCTCTTGAAACCTATGGTAACCTTACCTATAGAACTGGGGTAGGCTAGAGGAAGGACCAGGTGAACTCTGTGGATTTGCAGGTTTGTGGTTAAAATGATAATGGTGGGAATGTACTTTTGGAAAATACAACAGGGGAGGTTAATGATGCAAGGAATTGGGGATGGGGAGATATGTGGGATAGAGGCCATCTTTGGCATGCTTCTGTGGAATATGCATGTGTTCATCTTGTCATAGGATATAATCTCAGAGGGTGGAGACCCATACAATAAACAAAAAAATATATTAAACTCCCATCCATGGTAGAACTGCTATGGTCTCAATTACAGTGACAAGAATCTCTTAAGAATATAGGCAGTGTCCAATGAAAGAAATCAGACCAATAACTCAAGACCTCAATATTATTGCAAGTAACTATGGATCTTATTCACAATTTGATTTTTTAATGCATGCATAAACTTGAAGATGGCATGCTAATTAAGTCTTCTATTTTAATTTGATTCCTTTTGAAAATAAAAATATCCAGTGCAATATTCACTTGGGAAGCCCTCACATCATAAAGGATATCTTATTATCAGCAGGGCACTACCCTAACTAGGTTGGTCAAAAATCATGTTTCAAATTCTCTCTTATTTGAAAGTGTGTCCATTAACACTCAAGACTGACACTCTGGGAAGCTTCCAATGAGAAAAGGGGATGCACTACAGAAATCAACTTTTATACTTACACAAGTGATTCATGTAAATTAATTTTTGAGATATGTCTAAGATGTTTCTCTTAGTCAATTGATCATAGATAACAGTCTTGGGTTCTATTGTGGGGGCTGAGTGAGATATGCAGAATCATTTGATTTCAGGATCTCAACATTTAATTCAGGAAGTCCTCAGGCCTAATTTCAGATATATCGCCTCCATTTTTCTATACATTGTTATTGGTTAGAAAATATTACTTTGTAAATGTGAGAGTCCAGTTCAGGAGGGATGCTTATTGCGTGTAATCTCGTGGTTTCCCATAATTAGTTGCTCAAGTCTTCCAGGAACTAATAGTACCGATTTTTTTAAGGGCAAATAATTCTCTGGCATAGGCAGCATCTCATTGTTCTAGAAACCCGGGTGTGACTCTGCCAGAGGGTCTTTCTAACATCCTTTTCATTATGGACTCTTTTGGAACCACTGGATTTGGTGAAACCTCCAAGTCAATGGTAATACAGCCTGCCTTGTCTATTTGGTCAACAGCAGATTTTTTTAGGACTGTGAATTCTAATGTATTTCCTGTCATCCTTCAAGCAAGTCCTTGAGCATTATTTCCAGGTGTGGTATATATTTCCCCTAAAATCCAAAACATGCAAACATGCACATTCCCTTGTTCCTGTGAGATTGTGGGACAATGAACAAGATATTTTATGTCACACAATGATTATTTCTGCATTCTCTGAACTATTAATATCCTAAAACCTGTAGCAATTTGACAGGTCTTTGAAGCTCTGTAGAGTTTATCTCCCATATTTTGGCAAAAACATATGTTGACATATGTCTAAAGGGTTTTTTTTTTTTTTTTTTTTGCTCCTAGACCCTTAAATGTAAGTTTTTTAAAAAAATTGTGGGTACAAATCAAATTTTGAATAATACATACCAATATTTGTAAAATGATATATAAATATATATGCATATATGTGCATTTGCTTACATAAATGTTATTTTTTAATATATATATATTTTAAAAGGTGCTTAGATTACCTAGATATTACACAGAAATTACAGGGATTCCCATGTTCCCCACCTCCTACACCTGCCACAACATCTCACACAAACATCCTTCATCAATGTGATGGCATATCACCCGTAATGGATATACACATCCTGGGGCCTTGCCACCAAGCATAGACCACAGTTCACATCATCGACCACACTCTTTTCCACACAGTTCTGCATGGTATATGCTGATGTAAAATGGCCTACATCTGTTGCTGCAACACCACTTAGGACAAACCCTAAGTCCCAAAAAAGCCCCTGTTTTTCAACTGCCTTTCCCCTCCCTGCCCCAAAAGCATCCAGTGGCCACCGGCTCCAGCTCACTGTTATAATTTCTTCCATTGCTTGAATCACAATATATCTACAACTGAATACAATTAAGTCCACTCTAGTCCATAGCTCTTCCCCCAATCCTGAGAGGACTGGGATGGTGACATCCACTCTACCTCCAATTGAGAGAGGGCTTATATCTCATGGATATGGTGGATGGGATTACCATGCCTGCAACTGCAGGCCCTCTCCATTCCCTGGGATGGCCATTGACCATCATTGTCTCCTCACCAGGTGACTTGGATGAGTCCATTGAGGTGTAGGGTAGGAGTTGCAACTCCACCGAGATTCCGGGCAGAGGTGGCACATAGGTAGGCCAGAGGCTCCAACCTCTGGAAGTACACCTAACAACCCCAGCATCATGTATAGGTTTAAATAAAAGGGACTGTTGGAACATATGCAGGGAGAATTTATTTGAGTCCAACTCTGTCACTCCCAGGAGCACAGATTCCAAAGTAGAGCCCACTAATAAGGCATCAATCTCTGGGGCTATCCCCCTTATATAGGACCTGGGTGTCTCCAGAGCCCTCAGGAGCACCTCTGTGTGGGGTGATAGCCACTTTGCTGTTCTATGAAATCCTACTGAGGTGTGCATAAGCGATACCTATGGGATGACCTCTCAACTCTCTTTGAAGTTTCTTAGCCACATGAGCTCATTTGTCTTTATCTTTCCCCCTTCTATTCAAGTTCTTTTTCCAATCATGTTGCCAGTTGGCACTTGGTATTAATCCCTCATTGCCAGGGAGGCTCATCCCCGGGAGTCATGTCCCACAGTGGGGGAAAGGTAATGCATTCATATGCTGAGTTTGGTTTAGAGAGAGGTCACATTTGCGCATCAAGGAGGGTCTCAGGTGGCAACCCTTAGGCACCCCATAACAGTAGGCTAAGTTTCAATTACAAGAACAAAGACTCATAAGGCTGGTCATCCATAACAAGAACCCATCAGTGGGCCATCTTCTTTTGCCAGACACTGCCCCTGCACTCAGGGGACTGTTGCTGCTCCCTTGGAGAATGTGGCAGAGCTCTCCAGGCTGTGAATTAAGATTCCCTCATCTATTGAGTGATTGTCTACCCACCATGACCATGCCCCATCCCTTGATCATTTGAACAATTTTAGATATCTTTCATGAATATTCAGATGAACTTACTCCCATGAATCCCCCATCCCAGACACCCCCCACCAATGATCCTCTGCAACCCCCATTTTAACCCTTCTGTGATCTAAACCTTCCTTGAACATGAGGCCCATATAATAATCAAATAAAATTAATAGGAAAAAGAAATAATAATGATAAGCATAAATGCAAGAGATAAGTACAAGGAAACTCAGAAGAAAAAAAACTAAACTAAAAATAAAATATAATTAGCGGATTGGGACATTCAAAAAATGGGAAAAAAAACCAAAAAATAAATCCTTTTTAAAAAAATTATTCTTTTTTCCTTTTATCACTGTATTATCAGATGTCTAGTGTACCATGACACCTTCCTCCTCTCATTCCCCAGTGTCTCCCAAATTTTCATTTAATTTTCAAAGAAGATTTAGGTCACAGCAATGTCACACACAGAATACTAGAGACTTCCACGTACCCAACATCCCTGCCCCTTCCCCACCCCATATTAAAACCTTTTTTAAAAATGAATGTTAATATTGTGATAACTGTTATACAGATAGTAAAATATAGCAACTAAACATTGTCAATGGTTTACAGTACAGTTTACAATTTAGATTGTACAGTTCAATAATTTTTGAAGATATTTAGCATGTCTTGTGTCCATTACTGTAAGGTAATGAAAAACCTTTCCCATAAACACTAAATACCCCTTTTAATCTTAACTTTCCCTTCCTCTCTAATCCCCTGGGGCATATGACACTCCCCTGTCTTGACTCATGGCATGGAAGATTCATAGTTACATGTCCTGGGTATACCAACCTGTCCTTTCTAATCTACCCACCTGTCAACCCTGCACCCCCAAACCCAGTAATATCACTACCCATCTGCCCTATTCTTCAATATGCAACTATCCTCCATCCCTTTACCATAGATTATGTCCATATGGGTGATAGCTTAAAGCCTACTCTTCTCTTTCTCTCCCTTGTTAACCTATCTTTCAGACAATGGTTCTCAGAGACTGCTCACATTCCTCAATTCAAATTAGTGAGATCATATATTGTTCATCCTTCAATTCCTGGCTTGCTTCACTCAACATAAAGTCTTCAAGATTCATCCACGTTATTCCATGTGCTAGCACTTTATTCCTTCTTACAGCTGAGAAATATTCCATTGTATGTATGTACCACATTTTGCTTATCCATTCATCTGTTGATGGGCACTGGGGCTGATTCCAACTTTTGGCAATAGTGAACAATGCCGCTATGAACATTGGTGTGCATATATCTGTTCGTGTCTTTGTTTTCAGTTCTTCTTGGTATATACCCAGCAGTGAAATTGCTGGATCATACAGAAGATCTATTGTTAATTTTCGGAGGAACTGCCAAACTGTCCTCCACAGTGGCTGGACCATTCCACAATCCCACCAGCAGTGGATGAGGGTTCCCATTCCTCCAATCCTCTCCAACACTTATAGTCTGCTGTTTTTTAATAGCGGCCATTCTCATGGGTGTAAGATGGTATCTCATTGTAGTTTTTTTTTTTTAAACACAGATGAATAAGTATATACATTTCTCAATTAAATGTAATGGATACATGTAATTTTTTTTAATCAAACAATATATTACACAATATATTTGGTTCATAGTAATGCATTCATACAGTATTAGTCCTTTTGTGTCTGGCTTGCTTCACTCAACATAATGTCCTCCAGTTTCATCAATGTTGCCATATGCTTTATGACTTCATTTCTTCTTACAGCTGCATAATATTCCATCGTGTGAATAGACCACAGTTTGTTTATGCATTCATCTGTTGGTGGACACCTGGGTTGTTTCCAACTTTTGGCAATGGTGAATAATGTGGCTATGAACATTGGTATGCAGATGTCTGTTCGTGTCACTGCTCTCAGTTCTTCTGGGTATATACCCAGTAGTGGTATTGCAGGGTCACATGGCATGATTAGGGAAATGCAAATCAAAACTACAATGAGATATCATTTCACACCTATCAGAATGGCCACTATTAAAAAGACAGAGATCTACAAGTGTTGGAGAGGATGTGGAGAGATTGGAACACTTCTTCACAGTTGATGGGAATGCAGGATGGTATAGTCACTATGGAGGACTGTTTGGCAGTTCCTAAAGAAGTTGCATATAGTCTCATTGTAATTTTGATTTGCATTTCCCTGATAGCAAGCAATGTCGGGCATTTTTTCGTGTGCTCTTTAGTGATTTGTATTGCTTCCTTGGAGAAGTGTCTTTTCAGTTCACATGCAAATTTTTTAAATGGATTGTTTGCTTTTTATTTTCAAGGTGTAATATTTCTTTATATATGCAGGATATTAAGCTCTTATCAGATATATGGTTGCCAAATATTTTCTCCCATTGGGTAGGCTGCATTTTTATTTTCTTAATAACATCCTTTGAGGTGTAGAAGAATTTAATTTTGAGGAGATCCCATTTATCTATTTTTTCTCTTGCTGCTCATGCTTTGGCTGTGAAGTTCATGAAACCATTTCCTATTACAAGGTCCTGTAGATGCTTCCCTACATTATCTTCCAAGGTCTTTATGGTTTTGGCTCTTATATTCAGATCATTGATACATCTTGAGTTGACTTTTGTATAAGGTGTGAGATGGTTTTTTTCTCTCATACTTTTGGATATGGATATCCAGTTGTCCACGCACCACTTGTTAAAGAGGCCAACTAAGGGGATTGGTAGCCTTGTCGAATATCAGATGACTGTGAGGATCTATATCAGAACTCTCAATTCAATTCCATTGGTCAGTAGGTCTATCCTTGTGCCAATACCATGCAGTTTTGTTCACTGTAGCTTTGTAATATATTTTCAAGTCCAGTAATGTGATACCTCCAACTTTATTTTTCTTTTTCAATATGTCTTTGCCAATTCGGGGCCTCTTATTTTTCCAAATATATTCTGTAGTTAGTTTTTCCAGTTCCTTAAAAATATATTAATGATTTTTATTGGGATTGCATTAAATCTGTAGTTTTGTTTGGGTAGGATAGACATCTTGATGATGTTTAGTCTTCCTATCCATGAACAGGGAATCTTTTTCTTTGTTAGGTTGGCTATGGGTTTGTCAATTTTATTGATATTCTTGAAGAACCAGCTTTTGGTTTTGTGTATTGTTTCCAGTGCTTTCTTATTCTCTATTTCATTTAGTTCTGCTCTAATCTTTGTTATTTCCTTCTTTCTACTTCCTTTAGTTTTAGTTTGTTGTTGTCTTTCCAATTCCTCCAAGTGTGCAGTTAGGTCTTCAATTTTAGCTCTTTCTTCTTATTTAATATATGTACTTATGGCTATGAATGTCCCTCTCAGGACTGTGTTTGCTGCATCCCATAGATTTTGATATGTTGTGTTGTTGTTTTCATTTGTTTCAATGTACTTACTGATTTCTTTTGAGATTTCCTCCTTGACCCACTGTTTGTCTAAGATTGTGTTGTTTAACTTCCATATCCTTGTGCCTAACCTGTTTCTCAGGCCCTTAGTGATTTCCAATTTCATTCCATTGTGATCAGAGAAATTACTTTGTATAATCTCAATCTTGCTGAATTCATTGAGAGTTGTTCTGTTGCCTAGCACATGGTCTTTCTTGAAGTATAATCCATGTGCACTCGAGAAGAATGTAAATCCTGCTGTATTTGGGTCTAATGTTCTGTATATATCTATTAAGTCCAGGTCCTCTAATATATTGTTGAGAGTCTTTGTTTCTTTGTTGATTCTTTGTCTAGATATTCTGTCTAATGATGATAATGGTTTATTAAAGTCCCCTGCTATAAAAACATAGAGGCATTTATTTCTCCACATAACTTTTCCAGAGTTTGTCTCACGTATTTTGAGGCACCACGATTAGATGTGTAAATGTTTATGATTGTTCTCCCTTCTTGAGAGTTTACCCCTTTTACTAATATATAGTGTCCGTCTTTGTCTCTTACAATATTTTTGCATTTAAAGTCTATTTTGTATAATATTAGTATAGCTACTCCTGCCCTTTTTTGGCTATTGTTAGCTTGTAAAATTGTTTTCTGGCTATTTACTTTCAGTGTCCTTGAATCCCTTGGGTCAAAGGTGGGTGTTTTGTAGACAACAAATAGATGGATCATATTTCTTTATCCATTCTGCCAATCTGTGTCTCTTGAGTGGTGAATTTAATTCATTAACATTTAGTGTTATTACTCGCAATTAATTTCTTACTTCACCCATATTTTCTTTGGACTAATGTATGTCATATGTTGTTTTGTTTCTGTTTTTGTATTTTTAGTTGTTTTTAAACTCTCCTCCAAATCTCTTTCCCTTGGTTTTTCCTTTCAACGTGTAGAACTAACTTTAGTATTTCTTGAAGTGTCGGTTTCTTATTGACATACTCTCTTAAATTCTGTTTATCTGTGAATATTTTGAACTCTCCATCATTTTTGAATGTGAATTTTTCTGGATAGAGAATTTGGGCTGGAATTTTTTTCTTTTCATACTTTGACTATTTCATACCCTTATCTTCTTTCCTCCATGGTTTCAGACGAGAAATCAGCCCCTAATTTTAATGTGCTTCCCTTGTATATGATGGTTTTCTTTTCTCTTGCTGCCTTAAGTATTTTCTCTTTGTCTTGAGCATTGCACATTTTGACAAGTATATGTCTTGGAGTTGGTCTTTTGGGATTTATAGTGTTTGGGGTGCGCTTTGCTTCTGGATCTGCACATCCATCTCTCTCAATAAGGTTGGGAAATTTTCAGCCATTATTTCCTTCAACACTCTTTATCTTCCCTTTCCTTTCTCTTCTCCTTCTGGGATGCTCATAATGCATATGTTTGTGTGTTTGGTGTTGTCAGTTAAATCCCTGAGTCCCTGCTGGAATTTTTCTATTTTTTTGTCTATCTGTTCAACTATGTGTTTGATTTCAGCTGTATTTTCTTCCACATCACTAATTCTTTCTTCTGCCTGTTCCAATCTTCTGTTATGTGAATCCAGCATCTTTTTGATTTCTTGGATTGTGCCGTCCATCACCATCATATCAGTTATCTTTTTGCGTATGTTTACAATTTCTTCAGTATGTTCTTCCAGTGTCTTTTTTATATCCTTAATCTCTTCCTTCACTTCATTAAGCTGGTTCATGATATTTTTTTGGGAATCTTTGATTAGTTGTTCAATGTTCTGCATATATTCATCATTTTTAGTTGTTCTTTGGAGTGATCCATGTCTTCCTGTTTCTCAACATTTTTGTAATTTATTGTTGCTCTCTAGTCATCATTTCATCTTGCTGGGTTTATTCAGTTGATTAACTTCTCTCTCTCCTCTAGAGTTTTATTTAGCTGGTGGTTCTGTGTGTGTTAAGTTTTCTCTTTGACACTTTTTCTTCTTATTTTGTTTCCGTGCTTCTTTCTATGTTATGAATCTCCACCAATCACTCGATGCCATTGTTCTGCCCTCTTTTAGATGACCCAAGCTTCTCACTCCATGAGCCCAAAACACAGACCTCGGGCAGGAGCTCGTCCACAATCAGCCATCCCCAGAGAGCCAGTCAACGAGTACCCTCCTAAACCAATGCCATCTTGCCTCTTAAATCTAAAGGGTTTTATTTTACTTATTCTTTAGCTCCAACTAGCACAAATTCCATCATCTGTAGAGGAAGTTATGTGGTTTTCTGTGAAATGGCATGATGATCAAGGAAACTGCAGACAATTTTTTGAGAGAGGGCAAAATATCTATGGAGTAAGTTGGTAATTTTGTGTGTCTCTATTTCCACATTAAAAAAAAAGATTTTTTCATCTTTAAACATGATTGTAAATGGAACACATTCAGAAGAACAAACATGACATACCAAGTTTCAAAATATGTATGATTTATTCCAGCAAAGATATTCCATCTGGCAAAGTTGTTACATTAAGGGCTTCCACTGAGATAACTATTTGCTCATCCACAATTATATTCCACAAGACATAATTTTCAAAAAAAAAAACAGATAAAATATTTGGGGATATGTTGGAGGCTCTGATTCTTATAAATGGCAGTGAAATTAGTGAAAATTTAACAAAAATGCAGTATATGTTTATATGTTCTCTACCACCTAGATGATATGTTTAAATTTCATAAGCTCTCATTTGATTCTTCCTATTAAAATAGTTTTTTCTCAGCATTTCACAATAATGTTCCTAATGAGAGGTGTCCACAAATGGTAGTGTATCTATCTTTGTTGTGCTTCTGGAACTTAATAACCTTAGTGAAAATCCTTACAAACTTTATACTACTGTGAAATGAAATTGTTCCAGTGCTCTCTGCATTTGCTGTTTCAGAGCTATGAGAAAATAAACTTTTTCTCCCTCTTCCCACAGGCAGAAACTGACAGTAGTATCAGCAGAACTGATCAGTGATTTTATAACCCTTCCCACATTAGCATGCAGGAGTAACTCTTGGATTTTATCTCCAGAGTAATTTTGGTGATATTCAAAGACAACTAGAGCCAGTACCAGCACCACTTAAGTTTCAAACACTGCTGGCTCTTCATGTCAGATAGGCAGAGTCGAGAATTGTGCCTCCACCCTCACTCAACACCAAGAGATTGAACAAGTTCTTCTGAATCAGGATTAATCACTACTCTCCTCATACCTACCACTCATGGAGTAAGAGAATCTCCATGGGGTGCTGTACTTTACCTCCAACCAGCATCAACATAGCAGAATGTGGTGGGAGACATGGCAACTCAGGACTACTATCACACTACTCAATGTGTCAAAAGGACATAGTCTAATTGAGTTTCAACATCACCTGGCATCGACACGACATGGAAATGGTGGGAGAGGGTTTTAAAAAAATTTGAATTCCCTTTCTCCTATCAGGTAGCAGTGGGGCTGGGTGGAATACTTATCTTATAAGAACATTTGTAGAAAACAAGGCAGTTGTCATGAATCAGATGTTGGAATTTTCTGACAAAGCATGTGTCTTAAAAATGTTTCATAAAGCATTTAAGAATTCCCTGGGGACAAATGAAGAAATAGAAAACCTCTTCAAAGAAAGGGAAATTATAAAAACAGCAATATAAGAATGGAACTGAAAAAAAAATAAATGAAATGATTTCACAGGATAGGCTCAATAGTAGAGATTTCAGAGGGTAATATCAGTACACTGGTGGACAGAAAATAGAATTTACTCAATCTAAACACATAAAAAATAGAATGAATTATTTTATCATCTCAGAAACGAGTTGGTACTGAAAGTATATTTGGAAAAATTTACTGAAAAATGCCTAAGTTTGTTGCAAGACACAAGACATCCAAGATGATTAGTGGACCCAGTTAAAGGATTCCTCATAAAATACTCCATATGAAGACATTAAAATTAAACTTCTGAAAACCAAATTTAAAAAATCTTGAAAGAAGCCATTGGAATGATGCTTTACTTACAGAAGGACACAGATTCAAATCAGAGCAGATTTCTCTAATCTGCAACTAGGGGGACCAGGTGGATGTGGCACAATATTTTTCAAATTCTGAAATAAGAAAGGTCACCCACAGGTTCTTTATCTACTGAAAATATGCTTCAGGAGTATTGGAGAAATAAAAGAATTCTCAGAGAAATTAACACTATGAAAAATTTTGCTAGCAAGGTTTATTAAGTAGGAGTAAGGGAAAATTTCCATACAGAAAAGACGTGCTAGGAGAATAAGCATTGAAAATTTCAGGAAAGAAAGAAGAGCATCAATATGGGCAAAAATATGTGTAAATATAATATACTAACTGTTTATCATGAGTTTCTTAAATTTTACTTGATGGATGGAGCCATAATCACACCACCAAAATTAATATATACAGAAGAAAATTGAAGAAAATTATACATTAAACATAAGAATAAAGAGATCTAAATGAGAGTAACTTTTTAAAGTGCCATTCAATATAGTAACAATGTTAGATGTTCATATTATAATACATAGACATCCAAGAAAGTAATAATACAAGGCAATATATTTCAAACTCTAGCGATAAACATGGATGGAATTCTGAAAAAATAATTCAAAGAAAGCAGAAAGTGTTAAGAAAAGAGAAATATAGGAATGATAATGAAGAAAACAAATATAGTATATTAAACAGTAAAATGTTAATAATTCCCTTTAGTTTAAATGCATAAATATTTAATTTAATTTAAATTCTTTGATTATTTAAACAATTAAAATAAAAATATTGACACAGTGGATTAAAAACATTATCACAGCATGAGGGAGTATACATGACAATATTTCAATTGTAATGACATATGTAGTATAAAATAATAAAAAATATTTTCCATGAAAATATTAATAAAGAAAAGCAATATTAGATATAAATATCATATAAAATAGATTGCAGAACAAGGAAAATTTGTAAAGACAAAAACATTTATTATACAATGGTAAAAGTGCCAATTCATTGGAAGACAAAATGATGCCAAATGTGTATGCACCAAAAAGGAAAACTTCAAAAATAATGAAGTAAAAACTTTTTAACTAAAAGGAGAACCAGATCTTTAGTTATCTTTTATAACTAAAAGGAGAACCATGCTGTACTGATCATCAGGAATATAACATAGGTTATAAATCTAATGTCAACAAATTTAAAAGAATTGAAATCACATATAGTTTGATCATTGATCATAATGTGAGCATATTCCAGTAAATGATGTTGGAGTAGGTTGAAAGGGCTCAATTCTCTTAAAAAAAAAAAAACACAATGGAAGGAGGGAAAAACTTGTCCAAGGAAGTTACTTTAGGAATTTGCAGATCCGGAGAGTGCTGTGCATCTTCCAGGAGGTACAGAGAAAAAAATAAAAGCAAAACAAAAGTCATGAGTTACTAGAACCAGCACCCAAAAATGGCACCTGTCCTCCTCCCTCAAGATGAATAACATGGGTAAACACTGTAGCTTACTGCAGCGAACCAAGAGAGGATAAGATGTCTTTCTCCCTTAGAGTTGGGAGAGTTTGGTGGATGGCAGAGAGTCATTTCAAATCATGGAGTTTGGCTATCAAAGGCTACTTTGAATCTTGGTTCTGGCCAGACCAGAATCATGGCCAAATTGATTTTGAAAGAGATACCTCTGGACAAAGATTCTCTGAAGAAGACCATCTGTTAGCAGGCTGAGAAATTTCTGGATGAAAAAAATATTGAGTCTGTCAAGCCCCATTACCCTGGATCTCTGGCCTTGACTTGATAATTTTGGAAGAACTGTTTTAAGGACCTAGAATAAGGTGAACAAAAAATAAAGGAGAAGGCATGAATTACAACTACCAGGCAATAGAAAAATAGACTATCAGAATAAATTTATCAATATAATTTGTTGCCTAGACAACAACAAATAAATACTAGCAATAATAAAAAATAGAAGGCACAGCCAAAAATAAAAAAAATAAAAATTGTTAAAAGACAGCAGATTGAAGACAACTAATCAATGGTAAATGCACATATCTCCTAAATCAAATCAAGGAATTGAAGGAAAATATGGCTAAAGTGATGAAGGATATTAAGAATATGCAAGTTGAGCATACAGAAGAAATTTTAAACAAACGTAAAATTAATCAATCTTATGCAAATGAAATGCACAATAGAAGAAACCAAAAATAAACTAGAATTACATAACAGCAGTTTTGAGCAGGCATAAGAAACAATTAGTGAATTAGAAAATAGAACATTTGAAACCACACAAATAGTACAGATAGGGGAAAAAAAATGGAATAAATTGGACTGAGAATCAGGGAAATGAAAATCAGCATAAAATGCAAAACATATACATCAAGGGTGTCCCAGATGGAGAAGAGAAGGAAAAAAGGGGCAGAAGAAGTGTTTGTGGAAATAAATTCCTTGTGAGTGTCTGTTTTATCAGCCCACCAAGTGGGGATAGGAGTCAATGCCGAGTCACACTCTAATGATGTAGTTGAATTAAAGCACTAATTTTCACATAAGTTAATCAGATATCACAGCTGAATCTAATAAAATCAAAGGGCTATCACACCCACAGGAAAAAAACACTTTACAAATATATCTCTTCTGGGAATTTTATAAATTTAAAAAAATTGCCACATAAGCATAAAGATAAACTGTTTGAATTAAGTACTGCATTGACATTAATAACATTGAATGTTACTGGAATAACTTCACAATTAAGAGACTTAGATTGGTAGAATGGATAAAAAATATGATCCATCTATATTCTATCTTCAAGAGAATCACCTTAGACCCAATGACACAAAAGTTTGCAAATTAAAGGTTGAAAAATTATTTTAAACACAAAAAATAAACAAAAACTAGCTGGGGTAAATATATTAATATCAGAAAGAAATATAATATAGATTTAAATGAAATATATAATATAGATTTAAATGAAATGTGTTGTAAGAGACAAAGGAAAATATTTATAAATGAAAATTGCAATGCATAAAGAAGAAAGACAAAAAAAATATTTACACACCAAACATGTTGCCCTAAATTACATGAGGCAAACACTAGCAAAACATAGTGGAGAAATAGATGTCCCTAAAATCATATGGGGGACTTAAATACACAATTCTAGGCAATAGACAAAATAAATAGAAAGAGGATCATTAAAGAAAGAGAGATACTGAGTAATATGCAAAGGGAACTAGACATAATTGACATATACGGAGCATTGCATGCACCCCAAACAGCAGAATATGCCATCTTGTTGATGATCACTGACCATTCTCCAGGGCAGACCCCATGTTTGGTCATAGAATAAGTCTCAATGGATATAAAAGAACTGGAATTATACAAAGAACTTTCTTTGACCACAACGGAATTAAACTGGAAAGCAATCACAGTAATCCATCCTGAAAAGTCTTGCTGAGATCTGTCCAGCAGATCCCAAGAGGGCACAAAGAATTACTCTGAACACTGAGGTTGAGAAATCCAAGGGTGAGAACAGTTAAAGGAATTGTTCTCTTTTGCTGATTCCCATCAGTTTTTATTCTTTTTTTTTTTTTTTTTACAAAGCACAAGATCAGTGTGTACATGTAGGGGCTCAGAAAGTTCAGGGCTGCACAGGAGATAATGAAGAGGCAGAAAACCTTAACTAAGTAACAGAGCAAAGTAGGAATGTTCCTCCTGTTTTTAGCAAGAAATGACAGCAACAATTTTCCACCTGTGCATCAGTTTTCTCCTTGCACAGTAAAACATGCCCTAACTGTTTCAAAGATATTTTAATCAATGCATTCCCACAATCAGTAATGGGAGGAAAACTGTAAAATTCACAAATGTTTGGATGTTAAATGATGTATTCCTACACTATCAGAGATTAAGGATGAAATTGCAATTGAAATCGGTAAATGTCTCGTCAAATGAAAATGAGAATATAATATACCCTAACTTATGGGATTCAGTGGACACAGTACCAAGAGGGAAATTTCTAGCCCTAAATACTTACATTAAAAAAAAGAAAAGGCTAAAATCAAAGACTTAACTGCACATTTGGAGGAAATAGAAAAGCAAGAAAAACGAATTACAAAAGAAGCAGAAGGAAATAAATAAAAAACGATTAAGGCAGAATTAAATGAAATTGAGAATTTAAAAAAAGACATTAACAAGAGTTCTCAAAACCAAAAGTTGTTTTTTTATGTGTGAAGATTTACAACTTGGCAAACACAAAGCTAGATTAACAAAAATGAGAGACAATGTTAATAAATGAAATCAAATGAGAGAAGGGACGTCACCAGTCACCTCATGAAAAATAAGACAAGAACATAAAAGGCTACTATGAAAATTGCATGCCAAAAAATTGGGCAATTTAGATGTAATGGATGAATTTCTAGACACAATCAACCTACACTGATAAAATAAGAAATAGAAAAGCTCACCAAACTAATCGCAAGTAATAAGATTAAATCAGTCTAAAAACTCCCAAAAATGAAAAGTCCAAAACCAGATGGCTTCAAAGGTGAATCCTACAATTCATTCTGAAATTAATTAATAATCCTACATAAACTCTTCCAAAAAATTCAAGAGTTGGGAACTTGGCCTAATTCTTTCAATGAAGCCAACGTCACTCCAATACCAAGCCATAGAAAGATGCTCCAAGAAAATAAAATTATGGACCAATCCTCCAATGAACAAAGATGCCAAAATCTCAAACCAAAACTTGCAAATCAAATCCAACAATACAATAAGTGAATTAGACAACATTATAATAGGGTTTCCTTCCAGCTATGCAAGGATGTCTCAGCATAAGAAAATCAATAATTTAGTTCACCATATTAACAAAACAAATGAGAAGTATTACATGAGCATTGCTATCAATGAAGAAAAGGTTTTTGACAAAATTCATAATTTTTTTTTTTTTCTAATTAATTTATTGAAATGTTTATGTAGTTTTACCCATGACAGTAAGAATACATTTTTACACTGTACAAGAATACTCTAGGTTTTTTTTTACCCATATGTCAAATGACTAAGGAAGATGTCTGGAACATGTTTCACAAAGGAATTTACATGAATCACTGGTGTAAATGAAAAAGTGGAATTCTGTAGCACATATTTTGCCTTGTGTAATTGCTGTGAAAATTAGATATTCATATGTCAGTGAATGAAATTGTGCCTCTACCTTACACCATATACAAAAATTATAACAAAATGAACCAATAACATAAATATAAGGGCTAATGCCACAAAACTGAGAAAAAATGGAAAAATCTACTGGATATTGTATTATCCAGTGGATTTTAAGTATGACAACAATAACACAAAAAACCAAAGTTGAAATAAGTAAATTAGGTAGATCAAAATTAAAATCTTTGTACATCAAAGGAAATTATCAAAAAATTTAAAGGACTATACAATTGTAAATTATACATATGAAAAGGGTTTGATATCCACAATATATAGAGACTCAGGTGATTAAGGAACATAAAGAATAACAACAATTTTTTTTAAATGGGCAAAGCATTTCCATAGATATTTTGCCAAAGAAGATAAATACATAAAAGAACAATAAGAACACAAAAAGTTGGTCAACATCATTACACATGAAGAGAATGCAAATCAACATTACAATGATGTTTCATTTCACACACACTAGAATGGCTATTTTATTATTGTTTAATAGAAAATATGAAGTGATAACCAGTTATAGAAGAATAGGAATCTCATACATTGTTCTTGAGAATGCAACAATTGTTTCCCTATGGAAAACAATTTGGAGCTTCCTCAAAATGTTAACCTAGAATTAACCATATAACCCTGTAGTTCTATTTCTAAGAATACACCCAAAGGAACTGAAAATAATAGATAGTATAGACATGTGCCTAGCAGCACAAAAACCAAGTGGTAGAAGAAACCAATGGGTACATTGATAGAAAAAATAGATAAACAAAATGGTATAAATATAAAATGAATTATTCAATCATAAAAAAAAGAGTTTCTGTTATATGTTATAATATAAATGAATCATGGGTGTGAAATAAGCCAGATACAAGACAACAAATATTTCATGACTTCACTTATATGAAATACCTAGAATAAGCATATTCATAGAAATAAATAGGTATAGGTAACCTATGTATGGGTTACCAGGTTCTACCAATGGTGTGGTCTAACAAGTCCTTGCTTAATGATTACACATTACACTTAAGGGAGTTGCAAACTTTTAGTTATGGATTGTGGTGATGAGGTAATTTTTTGAATGTAATTAATGCTTCTGAATTGTACATATGAAAATCATGTAGATGAACAATTTTGCACTATATATATACATTTTCCACAATAAAAATGTTAAAAATATTTATGTAAATAATATTAAAATGGATTACATACATATATAAAATATCACTACTAATCTTTATTTTATATGATGTCTATCTTTAGATTCACTAATATTCTGTACCTTGTGTAAAATAATGCTTTAACTATGTTTTTGGGTTTGCACAAGTTTGATGGGCTATACTTCATGGATTAAATTGAATATCTGGTGGAACATTCCAGAGTAAATTAAATATTATTTGAGTGTGAAGAATTAAAGTGAAGGCATAGGTAATTGCTTATATTTTCAAATTAGTTATCAGAGAAGACAATGAAAAAGAAGTAATGAAAAGAGAAACAGAGTTTGGAATGTATTTACATTGCTTGTTTAGGAAGTGAGAGTAAAGAGCACAGATATGACCAGTACTTATAGGGAGAATGAAGTCAAAGAAAGAAGAAAATATGTATAGAAGAGTACAAAATGTGAGTGTGGTGAGGAAGAAGCTGAAGAGCTAGCAGAATAAGCCAGCACAACAAATCATGAGTGTAGAGGGATTCCAGCTTTGGGGAGGGTGCTCGTGAAACATGTGGATGGAGGAGAAATTCCTGAAGATGAATGGGATGGTTAGGCTAATGTGTCAACTCAGCCAGGAAATTGTGTCCAGGTGTTAGGTCCAGCAAGCACTGGGCTAATTGTAATACAAGAGCATTTATGGATTTCAATCACCAGTGAGTTTACTGCAACGATGGCTGATTAGATCTGCATCAATCAGGGAGATTGCATCAGCAATGGGTGACATTTTATCCAATCAGTTTAATACCTTCAAGGGGAAGTGATTTCAACATTCAGGGAGAATTTCCCAGCTTGTAACTGGACAGCCAACTTCTCCCAGAAACTCATCAAGAACCTTTCACTGGACTTTCATCGAAGACCCTGGTTTGCAGCCTGCCTGCAGAACCTGGACTTGTGCATCCCCATAGTCACATGAGAACTCTTATAAAATCTCATATTATTGACAGTTATCTCCTGTTGATTCTGTTTCCTAAGAGAACCCTGACTATCACAGCTTAGTACCAGGA
Organism: Tolypeutes matacus; assembly: GCA_026826555.1. Classification (NCBI taxonomy): domain Eukaryota; kingdom Metazoa; phylum Chordata; class Mammalia; order Cingulata; family Chlamyphoridae; genus Tolypeutes; species Tolypeutes matacus. The sequence goes on from JAKSZT010038682.1 coordinate 5,279,064, forward strand.
GTGGTTCTTGAGGAACAGAGTCTTAAACATGGGATGTCTGAGGTGTTTCTGTGAGTTTTGTAATTGGCTCTCTACTCTAATTGGACTCAAGGGTACTACGACTCCCTATCCAATAATGAAGTGGTTGCTAACAGTCCATGGCATAAGCTGGCAATAGAGATATGCAAAATAGCATTGCTGGATTCCCCTAATTCCACACTTATAAGAAGCAAGGATGTGGGTGAGAGTGTTGTCAACAACATATCAGAATTTTGTGGAGTCAAAAAGTATAATGATGTTGGCTGGCTCCTCCTAGATACTTTGGATAAAGTTACAGAAGAAAGATATGAGCTTAAGTTCTCAAATTTGAAACTTAAATGCCGAATGAATGATATGAAAGTTTTTATGTGTGCCTTGAAAGAAAAGCTTGTCTCCTTTAGCCACAGACTTGAGATATCTGATAATCAAACCCAGACTCTCATTGTATGAGTAGTAGAATTACAGAGGAAACTAAAATCTAAACCTCACAGGGTTTGAAGGCATTGGCTGGAAAGGAATGGAACCCCAAGGATTGGGATGGAGACATATGGGATGATGATAATATTGGTATATTGATGGGGACATTGGAACCCTGAATTCTGCTGAGACTTTACCAGATAAATATGTGATGGCCTGCCCTGTGGACACCCTACTTTGTCAATGTTGTATCATCCAGGCTCCAGCATACCCCAGATAGTCTGGACCTCCTCTCAGCCATGAGGCATGTACCAGCCAAACTCCAGCATGCACTGCCCAACTTCCAGTCTGCCTTGAGGAATTTGCCTTCCAACCCTTGCCTGAAGACCTTAATCCTGTCCCACCAGAAGGAAATGCAAAGGAATGTTCTGAGGTCAGTAGACTACAAGACATCTCTAATCCTTCTCCTTACCCACAGCCACCACCCCTCATGTCCTCAAGACCTATTACTAGACTAATGTAAAAACAGGTCCACAGAGGTGAAATACAAAGTATGACCCATGAGGAAGTATGTTATACTCTGAAAGAAATGCATGAGATTTCCAACTTATATAGGCAGAAATCAGGGGAATATGTGTGGGAATGGAAACTAAAGGTTTAGGATAATGGTGGAAGGAATATAAAGTTGCATCAGACTGAATTTATTGATATGGTCCACTAAGCAGAAATTCTGGATTCAATGATATAGCTTGAGGGGTTAGAAAGGGCTCTAAAAGTTTGTTTGGGTGGCTGACTGAAACATCGACCAAATGATGGCCTAATATGTCTGATGTTGAGATGCCCGATTTGCCCTGTTATACAGTAAATAAGGGGATTCAAAGGATTAGAATGATTGGAATGTTAGAATGGATTTACCATTTGAAACCTGCCCACCCACCCCAAGAATGTCCAGAGGACACATCTTTAACCAGGACTGTGAGGAATAAGTTTGTAAGCCTAACTTCATCTTCTCTGAAGAGCTCTGTGGTTGCTCTTCTCTGCAGTCTAGATATTACTGTAGGGAAGGCTATAATGGAAATGGAATCCTTAAACATTATGGGGAAGACTAGTCTCTGGCTGGTAAAAGTCAGGTATCAGCAGTTAATTACCAGTGATAAGGTGGGCGTGGCTACTGCAATGAAAGACAGGTTCAAAGCAGCACACAGGATAGTCTGAGTCACATGGAGTTATGGCATTGGCTAATAGATCATGGGGTACCTAGGAGTGAAATACATGGGCAGTCTACTAAATTTCTTCTGGATCTGTATAAGCAGAAGAGTTCTAGGTCGAGTCAACAAAACCCTAACTCAAATTATAGATGCAGAGAATTTCAGCCCCTTAATCAATTCCCCGACTTGAGACAGTTTACAGACCCAGAGCCACTTGAATGAGGAGGAGGAGGCCAGGTCCCCTTGAGGAAGGATCTTGTTAAACTGCCAAAAATTTATACTGTTAATCTTCCTCCCACATTTCCCCAGGGAGATCTACAGCCTTTTGCCAGAATAACTGTGCATTGGGTGAAAGGAAATGATCAGACATTTCAGGGATTATTAGACACTGGCTCAGAAGTCACATCAATTCCAGACCAAAAACATCACTGTTGTCCACCAGACAGAGTAGGGGCTTATGGAGGTCAGGTGATTGATGGAGTTTCAGCACAGCTCCATTTCACAGTGGGTCCAGTGGATCCCTGGACACATTCTGTGGTTATTTCCCCAGTTCCAGAAAGCATAATTGTAATAGACGTACTCAGTAACTGGCAGAATCCACACATTGGATCTCTGACTTGTGGAGTGGGGGATATTATGGTTGGAAAGCCCAAATGCAAGCATCTAGAACTGCCCCTGTCTAGCAAAATAGTAAATCAAAGGTAATATCAGATTCCTGGAGGGATTGCAGAGATTAGTGCTGCCATGAAGGATGTGAAGGATGCAGGGGTGGTGATTCCCACCACATCCCCATTGAACTCTCCTATTTGTCCTGTGCAGAAAACAGATGGATCTTGGAGGATGACAGGAGATTATCATAAACTTAACCAAGTGGTGACTCCAATTGCAGGTGTTGTCTCAGATGTGATATCATTGCTTGAGCAAGTCAACAATTCCCCTGGTACCTGGTGTGCAGCTGTTGGTCTGGCAAAAGCTTTTTTATCAATTGCCAATAGTAAGGACTACCAAAAACTGTTTGCTTTCAGCTGGCAAGGCCAGCAGTATACCTTCACAGTCCTGCCTCAGGGGTATATCAACTCCCCAGCCTTATGTCATAATATTGTCTCCAGTGACCTTGATCATCTCTCCCTCCCACAAAACAATACATTGGTCCATTATATTGATGATGTCATGTTGGTAGGACCTACTGAACAAGAAGTAGCAAAGACTCTAGATTTATATACAGCTTGAAAGGATGAAACAGGAGAGAGAGAGTTGCAGGGAGTGTAAGAACAACTAAAAATACAAAAAAAAAAAGAAATAAAAACAACATATGACATACATAAAACCAAAGAAAATATTGCTGATAGAGTAATAATACTGAATGTTAATGGATTAAACACACCAGTCAAGAGATACAGATTGGAAGAATGGAGAAGTATATATGACCTATGTATATGTTGTATACAAGAAACCCACGTTAGACCCAGGTATTCAAGGAAGCTTAAAGTGAATGCCTGGAAAACAATTTTATAAGCAAACAAAAAAGGGTGGGAATAGCAATACTAACATCAGACAAAATAGACTTTGTATAACTATTATAAGAGAAAAATATGGACACTATATATTAGTAAAAGGGGTAATCTTTCAAGAAGAAAGTACAATCATAAACATTTTTGCACCTAATCAGGGCACCTCAAAATACATGAAGCAAACACTGGAAAGGCTAAGTGGAGACATAAATGCTCTACAATTATAATGGGGTACTTCAATACACCATTATCACCATTAGACAAAACATCTCAACAGAGAATTGATAAAGAAATAAAGACTCTGAATAATATATTAGAGGATCTGGACCTAATAGATATATACAGAATGTTACATTCAAATACAGTGGGATATACATTCTTCTCGAGTGCACATGGATCATACTTTAAGATAGACCACATACTAGCCACAGAACAACTCTCAGTAAATTCAGAAAGATTGAGATTATGTAAAGTAATTTCTCTGATCACAATGGAATGAAATTGGAAATCACTAAGGGCCAGAGAACCAGATTAGGTACAAAGATATGGAAGTTAAAAACACATTCCTAGCCAAAGAGTGGGTCAAGGAGAAAATCTCAAAAGAAATCAGTAACTACCTTGAAACGAATGAAAATGAAAACACAAAATATCAAAACCTATGGGATCCAGCCAAAGATGTACTGAGAGGGAAAATTCATAGCCATAAATGCATATATCAAAAAAGAAGAAAGATCAAATTTGAAGACTTAACTGCACACCTGGAGGAATTGGAAGAACAACAAACTAACCCCAAATGAAGTAAAAAGAAGGAAATAACAAAGATTAGAGCAGAACTAAAAGAAACAAAATAAGAAAGCACTAGAAAAAAAATAAAGAAAACCAAAAGCTAGTTATTCTAGAAGATCAATAAAATTGACAACTCTTAGCCAGACTAATAAAGAAAAAGAAAGAGGAGATTCAAATACTTAAAATAAGAAATGAGGAAGGGGATATCACCACTGACCCCACAGAAATAAAGAGTATCATAAGAGGATACTTTGAAAAATTATATGCCAACAAGAAGGAAAATTTAGTGGAAATGGACAAATTCCTAGTAACTCACAAAAAGCCCAAATTGATAAAAGAAGAAATTGATGAACACAAGAGTCCAATTACAAGTAAAGAGATAGACTCAGCCATCCAAAATCTCCCATCTAAAATATCCCAGGACCAGATGGCTTCACAGGTGAATTCTACCAAACATTCCAGAGAGAGCTAATACCAATCCTGCTTAAGTTCTTAAAAAAAGAAGTTGAAGGAAGATTTCCTAACTCATTCTATGGTGTGTATATTACCCTAATACCAAAGCCCAACAAAGATGCCACAAGAAAGGAAAATTACAGACCAATCCCTCTTATGAGTCCAGATGCTAAAATCTTCAACAACAACAAAAAATACCTGCTAATTGCATTCAACAACATATCAAATGGATTATACACCATGAACAAGTGAGTTTCATCCCGAGTATGCATGGAAGGTTCAATATAAGAAAATCAATCAATGCAATATACTACATAAACAGATTGAAAGAAAAAAATCAGATGATCATCTCTATAGATGCAGAAAAAACATTTCACAAAGTACAACACTCTTTCCTGATAAAAGCACTGCAAAAAATAGGAATAGAAGGAAACTTTCTGAACATGATAAAGAGTATAAATGAAAAACTCACAGCTAATATCATCTTCAATAGTGAAATCCTAAAAATTTCCCTCTAAGAAGGGAACAAGACAAGGATGGTCACTATCACCACTCTGATTTAACATTGTCTTAGAAGTACTTGCTTGAGTACTGAAGCAAGGAAAAGATATAAAAGGCATCTGAACTGGGAAAGAAGAAGTAAAAAAATGACTATTTGCAGATGACATGATCCTATACATATAAAACCCTGCAAAATCTACAACACTTCAAGAACTTATAAAGGAATACAGTAAAGTCACAAGGTATAAGATCAATGCTCAAAAATCAGTAGCATTTCTGTCCACAAATTATGAGCAATATGAGGAGGAAATCAAGAAAAAAATATCATTTGCAATAGTAACTAAAAGAATCAAGTGCCTAGGAATAAATTTAATTATAGATGTAAAGGATGTATATATCGAAAACTACACAACACTGAAAGAAAATTAAAGAAGACTTAAATAAATGGAAGAATATTCACTGTTCATGGATAGGAAGATTAAACATCATCAAGATATCTATCCTACCTAAACTAATCCACAGATTTAATGCAATCTAAGTACAAATCAACACTGCATTTTGTAATGAATTGAAAAAATATATTTGGAAGAGTAATAGTTCCCAAACCAAAAATGATAAATTGGAAAAACAAAATAAAGTTGGAGTTATCACACAACCTGGCTTTAAAACATATTACAAAGCTACAGTAGTCAAAATTGCATGGTATTCGCACAAGGATAGACATAATGACCAATGGAACTGAATTGAGAGTTCTGATAGAGATCCTTCCATATACAGTCATCTGATATTCGAGAAGGCCACTAAGCCCTCTCAGTTGGGAGACAACAGCCTCTTCAACAAATGGTGCTTGGAGAACTGGATATCCATATCCAAAAGAATGAGAAGAACACCATCTCACACCTTACACAAAAATCAACTCAAGATGGAACAAAGATCTAAATATGAGAGGCAAGACATAAAGACCTTGAAAGATAATGTAGGGTAAGATCTACAGGACCTTGTAATAATAAACAGTTTCATGAATGTCACATGCAAAGCATGAGCAGCAAAAGAAAAAAATAGATAAATGGAATCTCTTCAAAATTAAAAACTTCTGCACCTCAAAGGACTTATCAAGAAAGTAAAAATGCAGCCTACCCAAAGGGAGAAAATATTTGGCAACCATATATCTGATAGTAGCCTAATATCCTGCATATATAAAGTCAAACAACCCATTTAAAAATGGGCAAGTGACCTGAAATGACACATCTCCTAGGAAGAAATACAAATGGCTAAAAAGCACATGAAAAGATGCTCGACATTGCTAGATATTAGGGAAATGCAAATGAAAACTACAATTTAATGCCATCTTACACCCATTAGAATGGCGTCTATTAAAAAAAAATCATACTGTAAGTGTTGGAGAGGGGTGGAAGCATGGGAACACTCTTCCACCACTGGTGAGATTGTAGAATGGTCAAGCCACTATGGAGGACATTTTGGTGGTTCCTCAAAAAACTGTCTGTAGAACTTACATATGAACCAGTGATTCATTGCTGTGTATATACCCTGAAGAATTGAAAGCAAAGACATGAACAGATATATGCACACCAATGTTCATAGCTGCATTGTTCATTATTGCCAAAAGTTGGAATCAACCCAGATGCCCACCAACAGATGAATGGGTAAACAAAATGTGGTACATACATACAAGGGAATATTACTCAGCTCTAAGAAGGAATAATGTTCTATCACATGGGATAAAATGGATCAATCTTGAAGACCTTATGTTGAATGAAGCAAGCCAGGCATTGAAGGCTTAACAGTACATGATCTCACTGATATGAATTCAGGAATTTGAACAGTCTCAGAGAGTTGTCTGTAAGATAGGTTTTCAAGAAATAGTGAAGAGAAGGTTGTGAGCCATCACCCATATGTATGTAATCTATGGTAAAGTGATAGAGTGTAGTTTCAATTGAAGGGATAGGACAGGACGGTAGTGATACTGAGTTGGGTGGTGCAGGGTTGACAGGTGAGTAGATTCATAAGGGTGGGTCAGAAGGTCCAGGGTACTGAGGGGAGGGTTGGAAGAGGGACCAGGTGAACACTGGGGATTTGTTGGTATGAGGTTGAAATTACAGAGGTGGGAATGCTCTTTTGGCAATATGACAAGGAAAGGGCACTGGTTTAGGGTGTTTGTTGGTGGGCATTAGTGAAAGGGTGCACCTGGAGCAGGCTTCTAGGGACTGTGTGAATGTTCCTTCTGTCATAATGTGTTGTATCAGACCCACATAATGAGTGGGAAAGAGTTAGACTCCGATCTTTGGGAGGAACGATTTGTTCAGAAATAGGCATGAGTCTCTAAAGAGCAAGGGTTTTTCCTAATAAGGGAAGACAAACAAGTGTGTCAAGAACTCTTGTAGCATGTAACAATGAATCTTGTCATCCAACGAGTCAAGCCAGTGCATCACTGTGGTCCCTGGGGGAATGGGTTGGGAGGAATGGAATAGATCAAACCAGGGGTATTTATTGGTCAGTGGAAACGTTCTTCATTACCATACTGTGATGGACACAGGATATGGTAAATATCATCAAAATTTATAAAAGTGTATGGTCTAATGTAAACCACTGTGTAAGCCATTGGCTATGTTTAGTAGTTATGTTTCACTATTTGAATATCAGTTATAACAATGCTACCATCCACATATAAAAAGGCATTAATATTGGGGGGAGGAAAGAGGGAGGATGTTGGGTATATGAGAGTCTCATGTATTATGTGTGTGACTTTGCCGTGACCTAAAACTTCTTTGGAAACAAAATGGAAAATAGTGAGACACTGGGGAATGAGAAGGGGAATAAGCCATGGTACAGAATGGACACCAGATATTTCAGTGATGAAAGACAAAAGTAAAAAAAAAAATTTAAAATATTTTTCATTTTTATAACATTCTAATCTTGTAATTTTATTTTATTTTTTAGTTTATATATATATATATTATCTGTTACATTTAAAATTGTCATTATTTCCTTTTCCTATTAATTGTATTTGGCTATTGTAATGGCTTCATCTTTGAAGAAGCTTTGGATCACAGAAGGGTTACAACTGCAGCAGGGGAGGATAATTGGTAAGGGGTGTCAGGGATGGGAGATGCATGGGAGAAAGTTCAGCTAAGCATAAATATAAGTTATAAAATATTTTTCAAATGTTCATGGGACATTGTCACAGTGGATGGAGAATCAGTCAATAAATGAAAGAATACTGAATTCCCATTCAGAAGACCATACCACATTCTCTTAGGGAGTGACAGCAGTCCCCCAAGTGTGAAGGATGTGAATGTAGAAGGAGGATTATCTGATAATGGGCCCTTGATATTGATGAGTAGCCTTATGAGTCTTTGCTCTTGAAAATGAATCTTAACCTATTGTTTTGTGGTTCCTAAGGGTTGATTCCTGAGATCATACTTGTAAAATGTGACCTGTCTTGAATATGAATGCATTACCTCTCTCCCAGCATGGGACATGACTCCTGGAGATGAGCCCCCCTGACACCAAGGGATTGCTATGAAGCACCAACTGGCAATGCAACTGGAAAAAGACCTTGAATAAAATGGGGAAAATGTAAAGGCAAATGAGTTTATATGGCTAAGAGAATTCAAAGTGAGTCAGGAGGTCATCCCTGAAGTAACGCTTATGCACATCTCAGTAGGATCTCATAGAATTCCAAAGTGGATATCACCCCAAAGAGTGGGACTCCAGAGGACTCTGGAGAAACCCAGGTCCTATGTCAGGGAGGAAAGCTCCGGAGTTTGGTGCCTTTCAGTGGGCCCTACTTTGGTATTTTGCTCCTGAGAATGAAATAGTTGGACACAACTATGACTTCCCTGCTCATAGCTTATCTGTCACTTCTATTGAAAGCTATACTTGGTGCTGGAGTTTGTAGGTATATATTCAGAGACTTGAGTCTTTTGCTGTCCATGTGCCAGCTGGGCCTGGAACCTCAGTGGAGCAGCAACCTTTACTCTACAGCTTATTAGACTCACAAAGGACATGTGGCAGGGTGATGATGATGGACAACGGTCATCCCAGGGAAAGGAGAGAATCTGCAGCTGCAGGCAGGATTATCCCATCCATCTTCCCCATGGGATATAAACCCCCTCTCAGTTGGAGGTGGAGTGGACATCACCATTCCAGACTCCTCATGATGGGGTGAAGAGCTATGTACTAGAGTGGACTTACTGGTATTCTGCTATAGACATATTGTGATTCAAGCAATGGAAGAAATTACAACATTGATGTAGAGTCAGTAGCCACTGGAAGGTTTGGGGACAGGGAGAGGGAAAAGCAGTTGTAATACAAGGGCTTTCTTAGGATTTGGGTATTGTCCTAAGGGACATTGGAATGACAGCTACAGACCATTTTACATCACCATATAACATGCTGAACTTTATTGGAGATCATGTGGTCTACAGTGTGAACTATGGCCCATGCTTATTGGCAAAACCCCAGGCTGTGTTTATCAATTGCAATTAATGTGCCACACTAATGAAAGATGTTTCTGTGTGAGTTTGTGGGTGGTGTGGGAGTTGGGGCATATGGGAATCCATCTATTTTTGTGTAACATTTATTTAATATAAGTATCTTTTAAAAAATAAAAATATAAAAATGTAAAAAATAAAATTTGAGAAGTACAAAAAAAAAAGAGAAAATGATGATGCAAACAAATATCTGCCAACTGATATTTTTAGTGGTGTTGTACATTGCCAAGAGATGGAAACAACAGAAGTGTCCATCAACCAATAAATGGATAAGCAAAATGTGGTATATGCATTTGATATAATACTATACTACAGTAAGAAGAAATGAAGTTGGAACACACAGGATAACATGGATGAATATTGAAGACATTATGCTAAGTGAAGTAAGCCAGATACAAAAGGACAAATATTACATGGACTCATTAATATGCTAAATACAAAGAATAAACACATGCAGTTCAAACCTAAACTATAGGCTATGATGAGATAAGAGGGGGGCTGTGAGGGAGTAATGATGCATCATGTATGTAGGAGTTTTAATTAATTTGACTTTAAATGGGTAGAAATGCATAGAGTTAATGGTATTGCTTTATAGTGAGTAGCAATTGATTTTAAAATTGGATTGTGGCTGAAAGTGGTAGTCTAGGATGTAAATATCAATCGAAAGAAAGCTAGAGATTAATCTAGAGAATGAATGACATAGTGAACCTAGAGTTGGATGAGAATTCTAGTTAAATAACAAAAATGTAGGAAAGTCCTATGAAGTAGTATGTATGTACTTCAATATTGCAGGTTGGTAGGAATTTGGAGAAACATTGGAAAAAATAAAGTTATTGCAACCCATGGACTATAGTTAACAGCAATGCAGTAGTATTCTTGTGTCATTACAAAGATGTGTTAATAATAAGGGTTTATGTAAAAATATGCCAAATATAAGCTATGGACAATTGGTAGAGGTAATATTCGGATTATATTATCTCATAAAATGTAACAAATGTTCCACAATGGTTTGGTGTTTTGGTGAAGTGTTGTTGTATGAGAATTCTACACATGTGCATGAGTTTTTTGGTAAGTTTTCAACTTCTGCCATAAAAATATATTAAGAATTTTGGGAACATGGCCAGCAGGTTAAGCAGATATGGCTCAGCTCTCACAAAAACAATGGAGAAAGAGCCAGATGCTGCCTTGGGGACCTGCTTTGGAGTACAGTAGACCAGGACATGGCTTCAAAACTCCCAGGAGAGAGAGACAGAGAGATGAAGAACCCAAAACCACAAGCTGTGAGTTATTAAAATTTCTGGCCAACTGAAAGGGATCCTTTCCCCAACCCAAGATATTAAGTGAAAGTAAACTCCTGGTGAACTTTATCTAAGTTAGAGGACCAGCAGATATCTTCCTCCCTGCCAGCTCGTTTGGATATATCTAGAATGAGAAGGAGCTCTGAGTCATTTAGGAGGATACTGGAGAGATAGAGAAGTCAGGAGAAAATTGTGGATTGCTTACCCCTTCGTCTGGGAGTCGCACATATTCCCCAGCATTAAGATGGATAGCCTAAATGGAACTACTGGTTCCCTGCTCCAAATGGAGTGTGAGGGCAGATTCCCTGGGAAGAAAAGGGTCTAGAAGGGTGGGGAGTGGTTTCTTTGCAAAGAGTTTAGGCAGCTATGACCTCTTGAATATCAGAAGTGCCCCAGAATCCACAGGGAGGTATCATGTCAGATAGGTTGTCAGGCCCAGCCACCTAGGTAAAAAGAGGAATTATATCAGAGAGGAGGCAAAGAAAGGCAATGGATCAGTAGGACTCCAGCAAACTGCAGGTTATCTAACTAGCCATAGGGAAAGGGGCAAATAGAATTCTGAAAGGCTAACTACCTAATGAGACAGTTTATCCTGGTGAAAGAATTCCTGTGTAGCATTTATGAGGTACCTGGTTTTTTAATTTTCTTCTTTCTTTCTTTTTTAAATGAGTCTCATTTCTTGTTGGTCACTTTTCCTCTTCCTTAGTTTCTCTGTTTGCATTTTTTTTTATCATTTACTAATTTTCTCTACCTATGGTATTTCATTTCTCCTTATTCATCTTTATATTTTCTGTTTTCTGTTGTTATTCTTTCACTTGCACTTCTTTTTGTTAGGCCTTCAATTTTTTTTTTTTTTGGCTTTTATTTCTCTCTTCTTTTTTCTCTGCTTGCTTTCATTTTTAATGATTTTTTTCTTTCTTTTCTTTTTTCTTTTACCTTCTTATCATGATTCTGGCCTTTTAATTAATTCTATATATTTTTTCTCAATTCTGTTTATTGTTTCATTTTTTCTATTCCAGTTTTCTAATCTTATTCCTCTATACTTATTACTCATGTTAATTTTTCAATTTCCTAGATCTTATATGATTCCTTTCCTACCTTTTACTATTATTATTACTATTATTCTTTAACTCTCCTCATCTCTTTCCATTTCTCTTGTCCTAATTTTTTTTCAAGGGAAAAGAGACAACAACAAGGAAATAGAAAAAGAGGAACAAAGTGTTAAAGTGAAACCTTACAACACACACAACAACAACAAAATAAAAACATAGAAAAGAGAGAGAAGCTAATCAACTGAATAAACCCATCAAGATAAACAGATACTTAGATGCCAATAAAAAATTGCAAGCCTTAATAAGAAACAGGAAAACATGGCCCAGTCCAATGAACAAGCTAAATACCAGGAGGAGATACAGAACTAGAACAACTAATCAGAGATGTCCAAACAAATATCATGAATCAACTGAATGTAGTGAAGAAAGAGATTAAAGATATTAAGAAGACATGGGATCAACATATTGAAGAAATTGTAAACATGCATAAAAAGATAATGTATCTGATTGTGCTTCATGGCACAATCCCAGAAATCAAATTACACTGGAGTCACATAACAGCAAATTTGAACAGGCAGAGGAAGGCATCAGCAATGTGGAGTAGAATACATCTGAAATCAAAATGATAGTAGAACAGATAGATAAAAAGACAGAAAAATTCCAGCATGGACTTAGAGACATGAATGAAAATGTAAACAACAAAAACATATGTATTATTGACATGCCAGAGAGGGAAGAGAAGGGAAAGGAGACAGGAGTATTGGAGGAAATAATCACTGAAAAATTCCAGGCCTTACTGAGGGATATACATGTACATGTCCAGGAAGTGCAGCACACCCCAAACAGAATAAATCCTGACATACTCCAAGACATATATTTGTCAAATGGTCCAATGCACAAGACAAAGAGAAAATACTGAAAGCAGGAAGAGAAAAGAGGATCATCACAAACAAGGGAAGCTCGATAAGATTAAGTACTGACTTCTCATCTGAAACCAAGAAGGCAAGAAGGCAGTGGAATGATATAGTTAAGGTTCTAAAAGAAAAAAATCCAGCCAAGAATTCTCTATCCAGCAAACCTGACATTCGAAATGGAAGAGAGTTAAAAATATTCACAAATAAACAGAAATTAAGAGAGTTTGTCAATAAGAAATCTGCACTTCAAGAAATACTGAAGGGAGTTTTGTAGGTGGAAAGGAAAAATAAAAGGAGAGAATTAGAAGAGAGTATAAGAACAACTAAAGAGATAAAAAGTGTAATAAAAACAACAGTATACATAAACCTAAACAAAATAAGGCTAATGTAAGTAATCCCTTGATAATAATAATATTGAATGTTAATGGATTAAATTCCCCAGTGAAGAAACACAGCTTGGCAGAATGGATAAGGAAATAAGACCCACCTATATGCTCTCTGCAGAAACCTCCCTTAAACACAGTGATTCAAGGAGGCTGAAAGTAAATGCTTGGAAAACAGTTTTACAAGAAAACAAAACCAATGTTAGCTAAACTGATATTGGAAAAATAGACTTTAAGTGCAAAACTATTATAAGAGACAAAGAAGGACACTATATATTAATAAAAGGGGTAATCTATGAAGAGGAAAGAACCAATATAAACATTTATACACTTAAGGGCACCCCAAAATATGTTAGGCACACACCAGAAATCCTAAGTGGAGAAATGCATGCTTCTACAATTATACTGGGGTAATTTAATACACCATGATGACCATTATAAAGGACATCTTGAATGAGTATTTTTAATACTTTAATTTTTAAATTTTATTTTCAGTTTTCTTAAAATTTTCAATATTTTATTTCTTATGTTTTAAACTATCATTATTATTTCATTTTCTTATAAAATGAATTTGGCTATTTTATTCACTTCATTTTTGAAGAAGTTTTGAATCACAGAAGGGTTACACCAGTGGCAGAGGAGGACCATGTGAGTGGGGTGTAAATGATGTGTGATACATGGGAAGAATTTCACCTGGGCATATATATAAGGCATATAATATGTTCAAGTGTTTATGGGTCATTGCCACATTGGGTGGCAATTCACACAATAACCAGAAGAATATCAAGTCCCCATCCTGGGGAGCTCTGCTACATTTTCTAATGGAACAACATCAATCCTCCAAGTACAGGAACAGTGACCTTCAAAGGAGCATGGCCCATTGATGGTCCTTGAAACTGATGAGTATGCTTATAAGTCTTTGCTTTTGAAACTGAAACTTAGCCTAGTTTTGTAGGGTGCCTAAGAGTTACCTACTGTGACCCACCTTACTGTTCAAATGTGGCCTCTCTCTAAGCCAAACAGGATATAAATACCATAACTTTCCCCAGCATGGGACATGACTCCTTGGGATGAGACTCCCAGGAACTGAGTGATTGCTACCAAGTACCAACAAGCAATGCAGCTGAAAAAAGTAAAACCTTTATAAAAAGTGAGAAAAAGTAAAGACAAATGAATTTATATGGCTAAGAGACTTCAATGTGAGTCGGGAGGTCATTCCAGAAGTAACACTTATGCATGTCTCAGCAGGATCTCATTGACTGCCAAAGTAGATTCTACTTCAAATAACAGGGCTCCTGAGGGCTCTGGAAACATCCAGATATTAAAGTAAGGGTAGATACCTCAAGAATTTGGTCCTTTGACATTTGGCCTAATTTTGGAATTTATGCTCCCCAGAATGACACTGTAAGACTCAGTTATGTTTTCCCTACACATGGCGTTTCTGTCCTTCTATATGAACTTATAATTAGTGTTAAAGTTCGTAGATGTACATCCAAGAAATTTAAATCTTTGTGCTGTCCATGTGCCAGCTGGGTCTTGAATGTCAACAGAGTTGTAATACCTACACTCCAGTTCATTGATCTCACCCAGGAAAACTAACAAGGATGTGAATATGGATAACTTTCATACCAAGGAACTGAGAGTGTCTAAAACTGTAAGCAAGGGAGTCCCATCCATCAGCCATATTGGATCAAAGCCCCCCTCAATTATAGGTGGATTGGGCTTCACCACCCCAGAATCCTCAAGATTGGGGAATAAACTATGGACTTAAATAGATTTACTAGTATGCTACCATTGACTTATTGTCAATTGATTCTAGCAATGGAAGAAATATCACTGATGTGGAGGCTGCAGCCACTGGAGGTTCTGAGGTTAGAGAGTGGGAAAAACCAGTGTAATACAGGGGCATTTTTGGGACTTGGCAATCATCCTGAATGACATTACAATGACAGATACAGACCCTTATATATCTTCCCATAACCTACAAATTTAGTGGGAGATAGTGTAAACTACAATGGAAATTCTAATCCAGGATTAGTGGCAATGGTGCAAAATGTGTTTATCAATTGCAATGAATGTACTATACTAATGAAAGGTGTTGCTAATGTGCAAAAATGTGAGAGGTGTGGGGAGCAGGGCATATGAGAACTCCCTAATTATTCTCTGTGATATTTCTGTAATTTTAGTGTCTTTAAAAAAAAATAAAATAAATGAGAAGACAAAAACAAAAAGAAAAATTAAAGATATGAATATAAGGAAAAGAGAATTATTGGATTTTATATTTCTATATAAATGTACAGATACATATTTGATGAATGGAGTAAAACAAATGTGCTCTATGATACTCAAGTAAATACTAAGAGACAAAAAATTAAGACATGCTGAAGCCAAGTAAGGAATCCCCTGTTTGGGGGAGAACATTAGCTTCTGTTTGGCTGGCAGGAAGCAGAGTATGGCCATGGTTGTGTGTTGTTACAAAATTCAAAGTTTTGAGGAAAGTGAAACAAATGAACAATAAGCATTAATTTCATAGTCTAATGTGAGGCAACATCACTTTAGCTCACTGTGATAAATCTTAGAGAATTAAACACAGGATAAGCTATATTCCAAGCTACTGGGTCCTAAAGATATAGGTTCATTGAATAAAATAAAGCATATTAAATAGCAGGAGATAATATTTTCAGAGCTGACAAGTCTGACCTCACCAAATATCCAAATACATGCTTAAGAGATTGTGCAAATTATAATTTTTTTCTTCAAACAATTTATTTAAAAAGAAGACTCTGGTAAATTTGGTTAATTGACACTGAGAAAAACTCTCCCATAGGAATTTTAATGCTCAGAGACAAAACTCTCCCATAGGTCATTTTACTATCAGACATGTCATGGATATTGTTCATTTGTTCCCAGTCTTAATATAAGTATTGCAATTAATTCTCATTTTGGAACATCACAGTCAGTTATCTCCAATAGGGTATACTAAGCCTAGAATTCTTAGAAAACCACACTCAGCAAACCAGAATGTTTTATTTAGGCCTTTGAGAAAGACTGCATTGCTGGCATTGTGAAATTAATCATCACTGAACATTGCATTTTTAAATATGGAACATGAAAATATGATGCCGTATCATGGGAAGCACTAGGAAATATTGCAGATAGTTCAGACAAACTCATCAATAAAATGGAACAAATGTGAGTTTACATGCTTTCTTCATTACAATGAAAATTAACCAACAATACCATACAGCTAAAATTTTCAGTGACTTTCTCATATATTGTGTTTCTCCTATTCTGAAAACAGGCACAGGATTATTATGAATCCTTCTACTTAGAAAAAGGAAAAGTGACGCTTAAATCTGTGCTATATTCAAGGATTAGAACATTATCTAACTGGTAAGTCTATACTCTGCTTCTTTTTTTATGAAGACCTTATTTCTTGCAGTTATATGGTTGAAATAATATATGCAAAATCGAATGATATTATCTCTCATCATCATTACAAAACTAACCATGAACAAATCACCACATTACCTCCTGTGAGATCCTTTGATCTTTGGCCCATGTATTTTAATTCAAATATTTTCTAAATTAAGAAGAGGTCAGCATAATAGGATGAGGGAGCATCAACTTTATTTTGAGTGACATAATCATAATCACTAAGGAAATAGATGGTAAGACATTCAATTTCAATTTGGATTATTTGAAAAAGACCCCAACCTTGCTCGTGAGGCTGATTACAGCATCAACAGACATTAGTATCACCAAGCACCTGAGATGCTGAATGGAGAAACTGTGTTGTGGTGAAACAACACACCCTAATGGAGACTGGAAACCAGCCTCTTTCTTCTCTGCTGAGCAAACAAACTCACCTGGCACCACTTTCCCAGAAAACAAGAATAAATGTACTCAGACATTTGCAAACCTCCAGAGCATCCGTACTAGCCATCTCTAAGAAATTTTTTATTTTCACTTATTTAGAACTCCCCTGATGCATATCCTTAGAGCTTCTCCACAATGAAGAGAGTCCTCTTAAGGACCCCATGGTAATGTGGAAATTCAAATAGTAGAAAGAATTTAATTCTACTTTCAGAAAAACATAGTGAAGAAGGGAAAGAATTAGTGATTCACTTAACAATAATCATGTCAGTTTGGTTTAAATATAATAGGGCAAATTGGTGTAAACAGCATTAAAGTCTAACAGTAATAAGATTATATTAAAATTGAATTAAAAAGGCTCGAAATTTTTTCTGCCATTTGAAAATGACCTTGTACTTTTTTTGATTGCTTGTGAAGTAACAGATTAAGGATGTTTTATTTTAATGATTTTTTTTATATATACATGTACACATACTTACAAAAATAATGCCAATAATAACTATCACAAGAGAAATATATATATCTGGGTGTGACCCTAAGTATATTATATGTGTTTTTATTGTAGTAATGTACAACTAACACATAATTTCCCATTTTAAAGTATATAATTCAGTAGTGAAATTCACACTATTGTGCAACTAACACTCCATTTCCAGAAATCTTTCATCATATTTTCATTGTTTTTATGTTTTCATAATATTTTACTTTTATAAAATTATATTTAAGAATGGAGAAATACATTGTAAATTAAGAAAATTAATAGGTATAAGAATACAGTATAAAATAAACATGAAAAATATATTATAATTTTATGAGATGAATAGCAATTAAATTAAGATTGTTCAAAAAATGTACTGATGTCTACATAAGCCAGCAGTCCATATCACTCTGATTCCTAAGACTTTTTCTTTATCATTTAAGATGCAAGGCTAAAAGTCATATTTATATGTCTGTGTGTATAAATCAGAGCCATGAACCTGCATGTGAAACTCGGGTACAATCTGACCACTTTCATACTTTAATGTGGATGAATGTTCTGCACATTGACCAGTGTGGGTTTGAGGAGCACACTATGCCCATGCAGATGTAGGGTGCATTTGTTAAGGACCAATCTACTTAAGAATTTGACAGGTGTAGCATTGATGAACAGTTTAGGCAAGGGAAGACTTTAGAGTTTCCATTGCTTTATATATTGTTAAATAACATGACCTTGTCCAGTTGCTGAAGAAAGAAGCATGGGTTAAAAAAAAAGGAAAAGAAAAGAAAGCATTAGTCTCTGCTCAATGTGCAATCAACAGTCAGGAAGTGATTTAAAACAATCATTTTGTGTGCATGAAGTGTGCTGTGTATACATAGAATAAATCAAATAAGATTAATGAATAGTTATCTGTGAATGACTGTGGCATTGTTGCTTTGCCCTCTCTGACAAACTAAAATGATGACTCTTAGCATTTATATGATCTTTATGGTTTTCACTCTGCAGTAAAATTTTGAATGTAAATAATGCATCACTAAATTTGAGAATTCTTAATAATACAGTGAAATGGTGTACCCCAACAGAGGTTTTGATATTTATTTAAAGAAAAGGGAAATGAATGAAGTTATAATTCATTACGGGTGTTTATTTTTACCTATTACTTTTCAGTTCAAACAATTGACTTAAATTAATGGTGGGAAAGAATGAGACAGCATGAATGGATTTTATTCTCCTGGGACTCTTCCCTAGCATGAAGCATGCTGACATCCTCATTGGTATGATCATCCTAATCTACCTTGCTGCCCTCACTGGGAATTCCACCGTGATATTCCTCATCCTGTTGGATTCCTGGCTCCACATGCCCATGTACATCCTTCTCAGCCACCTATACCTCACTGATGTGCTCTTCATCTCCACCACTGTCCCCAAGATGTCATGGACTTTTTCTCAAGGAAGAAAAGCATCTCAAACATAGCCGGTGGGAAACAGATGTTTTTCTGTTTGATGCTAGGGGGATCTGAGTGCATCCTTCTGGTGCTAATGGCCTGTGATCACTATGTGGCCATCTGCCATCCACTGAGATACTCAGTCATCATGAACCTCAGAGTCTGCCAGAATATGGCCATGGTGTCCTGGACTGGGGGTTTATTAGATGCTATTATCCAGACTATAAACACCATGCACTTACCTAAATGTGGTCACAAGAAGATAGAACATTTTTACTGTGAAGTCATGGCTATCTTGAGTTTCTCCTGTCAAGATACCTCTACATAAAAGTTGGCTATTCTTGTGACAGGCATTGTGCTGCTCTTTATTCCTTTTGTCATCATCTTTTTCTCCTACACCATCATCCTTTTCACTGTCCTTGCATGAACTCCCCCAAGGGTAGGAACAAGGCTCTGGCCCCATGCTCCTCCCATCTGATGGTTGTGGGGTTCTTTTATGGCCCATCCATCTTCACCTATATGACTCCTGGTTCCTCACACATTCCTGGTCAGGAAAAGGCTGTATCAGTGTTAGTTTCAATCATCATCCCTACATTGAACCCCTTTATTTATAGCCTGAGAAACAAGGATGTTCTAGGGGCATTGAAAAAGATATTGGAAAGGTGTCTCTTCTGAATGTAAAACTCCCAATATTTTTATTTCACAACACCTAATATATATTGTGGAATGTTTGTAAAGTCAACAAATACTTGTGAACTTTCTGTTATATGTGCCTAAATATTCATGGTCTATTATTTTATTTGATTTGGTTTGTGGTCTACATAAATTTCACAGAAGTTTTACTAAGTGAAATTAAAGTTCATACACTTTAGTAAGAACTAAGTGTTTAAATTTGTGTTACATTTAATTGTTTTTAAACATTCTTAAATATATTTTTCTGGAATTAAAACCTCCTCTGAGCTGATTTGATGTATGTTCAATTGTTGCATCTGTCTAGTACATTTAAGTTTCAAATGAGCATATTAAAATTACTTCACAAAAGATTAATAAAATATCCTGGCTTGTGAATTAGCCTATAAAATACATTATTTCAAATAATATTCACCCATTAATTTTTGCCTTAGAAACAGTACAAAATAAAAATATTAATTAAATATTTTAATTTCAGCATACAATAATATTAGGAGCTAACAGTCAAATTAAAAAAGGAAAACTAAAAGACCAGTAATATATTGTTAAATAGATTATGATTACTAAAGAATAGAGTATTGAGGCAGTTAGTAGAATGGTAGTGCAATTATGCCAGAAGGAATAGTTTAAAGAGGCCACTGATTTCAATATAGAGCATAAACTGCATGAAATGTCCTTATTTATTGATGTTCATTTTACTGTTTCTTTACTTTTTTTCTGTTAGGCCTCCTATTTTCCTGCACTGCTTTTTGTCATAGAGCCTTTTTATAAAGGAAACGCAGCATCCTTTCCTTTGACAATAATTTCTTCCCATGACTTTGTGGCACTAGTTTAACAATCAAAAACACTGTACAACCTTTTACTCCAATGCTTGGCATCTAAATCAGGCATGAAGCCCATGAGTCTAAATTCCATGAAAGCAATTCTGACTTTGTTAACTGCCCTAGCCCAGAACCAACAAAATTACCTTGGTCATACAAGTAGTTGATAAAAGTTTGCCCACTGAATGGCATATCATTTTCAAATTAAAATGAGAAAAATGAAACACACATTGCACTTTAAGACACCTTAACCCCATTAAATCTGTCTTCAAAGTCAATTTTATGGTAGTATTGATTATAGCAGAGGAAAATTTGAAATTATTTAAATACTTATCAGAAAAATGATATCCACAACAAGGAACATATTTAGATTTTAAAATTACACTTCAGAGCTCTACCAGTATAAAAGATTTCCATGAGTTATATTGAGTGATTAAGCAATGGAAATTAATGTTTATAATGCCATCCACTTTTCCATGGTTAAATAGGCCAAAACAAAACTTCAAAAATGGCTGAGTGATTTCACATTGGAAGCCGGAAAGGGTGAGCCCAAATACTCTATGCAAAAACAAAACAAACAAACAAACAAAAACCTAAGTCCTCAACTGAGGATACACTGAATCCTAAACTCAAAAATTTTGAACAGCAAACATTAAAAAAAGTGTCCCTTTTTAACTAAGAATCAAAACTCTGATAATCTGGAACTCTTTTTCTCTCTCATCCTTGCTTATTTCATTAATTTGGGTCAGACTTGCCTTATATTCTGATGACTCTCCTTGCCTCATCTGGGTGGGTCCATTCTATATTTCCTTTTAAGGAATCCCCCCCACCCCATTAAATCCCTTACAAATCTAGTCACATCTTGTTGTCTGCTTCTCAAAAGACCAGAATTAAACCAAGTGCTATTACCAAGAAAAGAGTAAGATTTGGGGATCTTTGGCAAATCCTCTCACCCCCAAATTATGATTAGGGTTAGGAAAGTATAGCAGCATTTGAGGGTGTCTGAAACTAGGTCATTTTATCAGTAGAGTTCTTCAGTGAAACAAAAATAATGGGAGGTAGTGACATATAGATAGAGAGATGATATAGATAGAAGTGTAGGAAGGTAGGGAGATGATAGATAGATAGATGATAGATAGATAGATAGATAGATAGATAGATAGATAGATAGATAGATAGATAGATAGATAGATAGAT
>JAKSZT010038682.1:5300635-5317633 GCA_026826555.1 Tolypeutes matacus
TATCTATCTATCTATCTATCTATCTATCTATCTATCTAT
Source organism: Tolypeutes matacus (assembly GCA_026826555.1). Classification (NCBI taxonomy): domain Eukaryota; kingdom Metazoa; phylum Chordata; class Mammalia; order Cingulata; family Chlamyphoridae; genus Tolypeutes; species Tolypeutes matacus. The sequence continues at coordinate 5,300,675 of JAKSZT010038682.1, forward strand.
CTATCTATGTGTAAATACAGATATATAGAAAATTATTTTAAGAAATTTTCAGATGATTGTGGAGTCTGAGAAGTCAAGTCCAAAGTCAACTAGGGTAGACTGGCTGTTTGGAAACTCAGTTAAGAATTTCACCTTTTTTGGGAAACACCATTTTTGTCTGAAAGTCTTCAAATCACTGGTTGAAGCACCCCCATTTTTAGGTGTCATTGATAAATATGATAGAAGGGGGATGTACAAGAGGGATGTTATTGTATTGGGTAACTAGAGTGATAGGCCCCCTACCAACTCATCCTTTCCCACAAATTGAGGTCATTTTTGGAAATGACTACAAGGGGTTCATCTGTATGAGACTTTCAGCCTCATTTATATTGATTATAGCAGTCACATTCCTGGAGGTGTTCTCAACTCATGTGTCCCAAATGAACTCTCTGAACAAACACTTAATGGAAGGCTCTAGAAGCTACATTTGTATTCCCTGATCATACCATCTTTGACAAACCATGATAAATTAACTCCAATCATATTTTCCTTCTCTAGAATGTTTTAAAATAAAATTTATTGAAGTATATAATATTTACTTATACTTAGAGTTTGATAAATTTCAAAAATTAGTGCCAACCCTTTAAGATTCCTTTACAAATTAAGAGAGTCCTCCCTCTGTCTTATCTTAATTACACCTCATTCCTGTCTTCTCAAAGATAACCATTACTTACACATTTAATACAACAGATAAGTTTAACAATTATATACTTTTAGATGAATGTTTTAGTGAGACAAATGCAGTTGTTAAAGGTAAGAGATATATAGTAGACTTTGTTCAGTTTCTGCCAATGTTCACATTTTGAAAAACTATATTATAACAACCAAGATACTGACATTGATAAAATCCACTGATCTTATTCAGATTTCCTCACTTTTTCTTGGACTCATTTAGGTATTTTTGCATTACATTCTATATAATTTTCATCACAAATGTGATTTTATACATCCACTACCACAGGGAAGACACTGAACAGTTCATTGCAAGTACCATGCAAATATTCTCGCTGTCCTGATTTTGTGATAATCAGGGTAGACTAAACATTTGCTATATTAGATTACATGCATGTGTCCCCAGACCTAGTTTTTCTCCCTAGGTCTGGTTTTTAGAATGCTGGTGATAAATCAAGCCTGATTTATTATATGGCTATCCTGTATGGGAAATGACTGTAACTCTGGGTATCTTTGGTTAAACTTAAGAGATATAGCAGGGGGATGGATGTGGCTTATATGGTTGGGCATATGTCTCCCATGTGGAAGGACCTATGTTCAATCCCCAGGACCTCCCAGTAAAAACAGAATAAAAAGAAAAATACAGAAGACATGTGGGCCACCAGGTCCCTTGTGTGGTGTGTCACCAGGTCCCATGAGTGGGAGCACAATCAGGACCCATGTGTGGGTTGTGCTACCTCGCCCTGTGAGCATGTGAGTCCCCCAGCCCCACATGTGGGTGTGCTGCCAGGCCCCTTGAGTGGGTGAGCTCCCAGTCCCCACATGCAGATGCACTGCCAGGCTCTCGGGCAGGTGCAACACCAGGCCTGATGAGCCGGTGTGCCCCCAGGCCCCGTGCACAGGTGTGCCATCAGGCCCCATGCACAGGTGAACCTTCTGGCCCTGAGAACCATGCAAAAAGATCATGACATAACAGGAGAGTTACACATGGAAGAGCCAAGATGAGATGCACTGAAAATCCAGGAACTAAGGTGGTGCAGGCAGTAGGATGCCTCTCCCTCACATCAGAGTTTCCGAGGATTGAATCCCTGTGAATAAAGGAGAAAGATAAGAAGAGAGGGCAGAAAATGGATATAGAGAGTTGCCCAGTGAATGGACACAAACCAGCAAAAGTGGGGGGGGTGTAAAAAGGAATTAAAGAAAATGAATTAACAAATAAATCCTTAAAAAATATATAGGGGAGTAAGATAAGGAGTATAGTTAGCAATAATATTTTGATGATGCTCTTTCATAATTTGTTAACAAATGTTTCACAACTATGCAAAGTATATGTGGTGGGGTGATGTATGAGAGCCATGTATGACGTTATGCATGTTTGTTTTGTAAGCTCACAATGTTTACTAAACACATATCATTGATCTATGCTCATTTATGAATGATATACTTCAATAAATAGTTTTTTAAATGGAAAAAAAATACTCAAGTACCCTTGTGCTGCCCTTTTATAATGTTTCAAATTATACAAGTTGGATTTTAAATTTGTGTCCAGGTGAATATCAAGTATGGCACAATGGGAAGCCAAGGCTGTAATAGTTGGGAAAAGACAGTGTATTGTGCACAGGTTCCAGAGAGAGAGGTGTGCCATGATTGGTCAAGGGGAATCATGACTGGCTTTGGTGGTTCAAGCATCAGGTGGGGAGCACACTAGCAGAGCAAGATAGAGTCAAGGACTTAAGACTTTATTGTGGTCCAGGGGAGAGGATTAGTAGATTTTCCATGAGAGTGAGGGATATTTATAGTTTAAAGCAGATGTGGGAGAAAGGCTGGGATGAGACGCAACTCCCATGGCCAACCTGGTGAAAGGGAACATACTCCGAGTGTGGGACAGTTCTAGCAGAGGGTCAAGAGGGGTTTCCTTTCTGTGAATTTGGCTGCCTGGAAACCCTTGCAGCTTTGGGGAACAAAATAGTTGGCTTGAAGTGGCACCAGGCTGAGGGGAGGGGTGAATCTGCTGAGGAAGTTTGATTTCCCTAGCTGCCCAGGGATATGCCCCAACTCCCACTGGCAACCTGGTGAGAGGGAGCATTCTCTGAGAGTGGGAGGGTTTTGACAGAAGGTGGAAAGGGGTTTACTTTCTGTGGGTTTGTTTGTCTAGACCCCCTCACAGCTTTTGGGAGCAAACAAGCAGGCTTGAAGTGGCACCAGGCTGAAGGAAGAGGTGAATCTGCTGAGAAAGCCTGATTTACCCAACAGCCCAGTGATACTGAGGCTCGGCTTCAGAAAGGTAGTAGTCAGCCAATTTTATCTTTCTGCACTGAAAAGATTCAGATATTCAGCTCCCCAGGGTAGACCAGGAAGTGGGAAGGGCTTGATTAGTTTCCATGAGCCTATTTAGGGTCCCCTCTGTGAAGGGGACAGTCTAGAAGAGGCCTTCTTTTGGGTCCCTTATTTCTACCAAAAAAAAAAAAAGATAGTCACTTAAAAAAAAAAAGAAAAAATTTTAAAAATTAGTTTGATCACTAAAATCTGCCTCAAAACTTACAGACAGATCATTGAAGGGCAATTGATTGATTAAACACAAGGAGGCTGAGAAGGCCCACAAGGGGCCAAGAAGGAACACTGTTCTTCCTTAACCTTGTTTGACAGCTTGCTTGTTTGGTTCTTTGGGTTTGTTGTTGTTGTTGTTGTTTATTTATTGTCTCTTTCCTCTCTTTCCTCTTTCCTCCCCTCTCTTTTTTTTCATTTTTTTAAAAAATTAGGTACTGCTAGCTTGTCTCTTCTTTGCTGGGTTTCTTCCTCCCTGTTTTCCCACTCACTATTTATATTGATTTTGTCTCCCTATGCTATCTCTTTTCCTTCCTTCATCTTTCTGCCTTCTGCTTTCAATTTCTATTTTATCTATTCTGTTTACTTCTTTTTCATTATTATTAACGTTTTCCTTTCAACCTCTTCTTTACTCTTACTCTCTCTCCTCATCATTCTGACCCTCTAAATCATTATATATATTTTCCTCTATTTGGTTTCCCAGTCTATTGTAGGTATCCACTTTTTTTCCTATTACTCTACACTGCCTACATGAGTAAAATGTTCATTTTGCTAAGTCATATATGGCCCCACTTCTAACTTTTATCGGAATTACTATTATCCTTCTTCCTTTCCCACATCTTTTGATTCTTCTGGCACTAATATTTTGATCTCAAGAGAACATAGGAAAAAGCAAGGAAATAGACTAAGAACAGTGTCAAAGAGAAAACTTAACACACACACAGAACCACCAAATAAATAAAACTCTAGAGCAGAGAGAGAAGCTAATCAACTGGATAAACCCATCAAGATAAAATGATGACTAGAGGACAACAAAAAATTACAAACCACACTGAGAAACAAGCAGAAATGGATTAGTCCAATGAACAAACTAAAAACCAGGAAGAGATGCAGAACATTGAACAATTAATCAAAGCTTTCTAAAGAAATATCATGAACCAACTTAATGAAGTGAAGGAAAAGATCAAGGATATTAAGACACTGAGAGAAGACACTGAAGAAATTGTAAACTTACACAAAATGATAACTGATATGATGGTGATCAATGGCACAATCCAAGAAATCAAAAAGAGGCTGGATTCACATAACAGCATATCTGAACAGGCAGAAGAAAGAATTAGTAATGTGGAAGAAAATACATCTGAAATCAAACAGATAGTAGGACAAATAGATAAAAAGAGAGAAAATATCCAGCAGGGACTTAGGGATTTAACTGACAACACAAAATGCACAAACATACACATTATAGGCATCCCAGAAGGAGAAGAGAAAGGAAAAGGAACAGAAGGAAAGTTGAAGGAAATAATGGCTGAAAACTTCCCAACCCTATTGAGAGAGTTGGATGTACATGTCCAAGAAGCACACCACACCCCAAACAGTATCAATCCCAACAGGCCTAACCAAGATATATACATGCCAAAATGTCCAATGCTCAAGACAAAGAGAAAAATCTCAAGGCAGCAAGAGAAAAGAGAACCATCACATTGAAGGGAAGCACAATATGATTAAGTGCTGATTTCTCATCTGAAACCATAGAGGCAAAAGACAAAGAAGACAGTGATATGACATAGTCAAAGAACTAAAAAAAAAAAAACAACAACAACAAAAAACAACTTCCAGCCACGAATTCTCTATCCAGCAAACCTGGCATTCAAAGTGATGGAGAGTTCAAAATATCCACAGATAAACAGAAATTAAGAGAATATTCCAATAAGAAACTTGAATTTTAAGATATACTAAAGGAATTTCTACAAGCTGAATGGAAAAAACAGGGGAGAGAGAGTTGGAGGATAGTGTAAGAACAAGTAAAAAGACAAAAAGAGAAATAAAAACAACATATGACATACATTAACACAAAGATAATATGGCTGATGTAAGAAATTCATCGTGAGTAATAACACTTAATGTTAATGGATTAAACTCACCAGTTAAGAGACACAGACTGACAGAATGGATAAGGAAATATGATCCATCTATATGCTGTCTACAAGAAACCCGCCTTCCACCCAGGGATTCAAGGTGGCTGAAAGTGAATGGATGGAAAATAATTTTACAAGCAAGCAATAGCCAAAAAAAGGGCAGGAGTAGCTATCCTAATGTAGAACAAAATAAACTTTAAATGCAAAACTATTGTATGAGACAAAGATGGACAGTATATATTAGTAAAAGGGGTAATCACTCAAGAAGAGAGAACAGTCATAAACATTTATGCACCTAATCGGTGTGCCTTAAATACATGAGGCAAACTCTGGAAAAGCTAAGTGGAGAATTAAATGCCTCTACAATTATACTGGGAGACTTTAATACACCATTATCCCTACTAGACAGAACATCTAGACAGAGAATCAATAAAGAAACAAAGACTCTGAATAATGTACCAGAGGACATGGACCTAATAGACATATATTCCCAAATACTGTCGGATTTATATTCTTCTCATGTGCACATAGATCAAACTCCAAGACAGACCACTTGCTAGGCCAAAGAACTACTCTCAGTGAATTCAAAAAGATTCAGATTATACAAAGTAATTTCTCTGACCATAATGGAGAGAAAATGTAAATCACTAAGAGCCAGGGAAACAGATTAGGTACAAAGATATGTAAGTTAAACAACACAATCTTAGACAAACAGTGGGTCAAGGAGGAAATCTCAAAAGTAATCAGTAACTACCTTGAAACTAATGGAATGACTGCACAACATATTAAATCTATGGGGTGCAGCCAAAGCTGTCCTGAGAGGTAAAATCATAGCCATAAATACATATATTAAAGAAGAAGAAAGAGCTAAAATTGAAGACCAAATGGCACACTTGGAGGAATTGGAAAAAACAACAACAAACTAAACCTAAATGAAGTAGAAAGAAGGAAAGAACAAAGATTAGAGTGGAACTAAATGTAATAGAGAATAAGAAAGCACTATAAAAAATAAACAAAACAAAAAGCTCATTCTATGAGAAGATTAATAAAATTGAGCAATGGAAGGGAATTGAGAGTTCTGATATTGATCCTCACATATACAGTCATCTGTTATTCGACAAGGCCACTAAGACCACTCATTTGGAAAGAATGGCTTCTTCAACAAATGCTGCTTGAAGAACTGGATATCCATATCCAAAAGAATGAGAGACGTACACCATTTCACACCTTATACAAAAAGCAACTCAAGATGGAGCAAAGATTGAAATATAGGAGCCAAAACCATAAAGACATTTGACAATAAAGAAGGGAAGCATCTAAGGACATTGTAATAGGAAATGGTTTCATGAACTTCACACCCAAAGCACTAGCAACAAAAGAAAAAATAGATAAATGGGAACTGCTCAAAATTAAAAATGTCTGCACCTCAAAGGGCATTGTCAAGAAAATTAAAAGGGAGACTATCCAATGGGAGAGAATATTTGATAACCATATATCTGATAGGAGCCTAATATCCTGCATTTATAAAGAAATCCTACACCTCAAAAATAAAAAGACAAACAACCCATTTAAAAAATGGTCAAGTGACCTGAAAAGACACTTCTTCAGGAAGAAATAGAAATGGCTATAAAGCACATGAAAAAATGATCAACATCATTAGCTTTTAGGGAAATACAATTCAAAAGTACATTGAGATACCATCTTACACCCATCAGAATGGCAGCTATTAAAAAAACAGCAGATTATAAGTATTGGAAAGGGTGTGAAGAAATGGGAACCCTCATCCACTGCTGGTGGGATTGTGGAATGGTCCAGCCACTGTGGAGGACAGTTTTGCATTTCCTCAGAAAACTAACAATAGATCCAGTTATGATCCAGTGATTCTACTGTTTGGTATATACAAAGAAGAATTGAAAGCAAAGACACGGACAGATATATGCACACCAATGTTCATAACAGCACTGTTCACTCTTGCCAAAAGTTGGAATCAGCCCCGGTGCCCATCAACAGATGAATGGATAAACAAAATGTGGTACATATATACAATGGAATATTTTTCAGCTGTAAGAAGGAATAAAGTGCTAACACACAGAATAACATGGACGAATTTTGAAGACCTTATGTTGAATGAAGCAAGCCAGAGATTGAGGATTAACAGTTCGTAACCTCACTGATATGAAAGGAGGAATGTGAGCAGTCTCTGAGAACCATTGTCTGAAATATAGGTTACCAAGAGAGAGAAAGAGAAGAGAAGGTTGTGAGCCATCACCCATATGGACATAATCTGCATATTGAAGTGATAGGATAGGTGGGTAGTGGTATTATGGTTTTGGTGGTGCAGGTTTGACAAGTGGGTAGATTATGAAGGATGGATTAGAATACCCTGGATACTGGGGGGAGAGATGGGAGAGGGACCAGTTGAACATGGGATTTGTGGTATGAGGTTGAAAGTGCAGGGGTGTGAATGCTCTTATGGCAATAGGACAAGGGAATGTCTCTGGTTTATGGTGTAGGTTGGGGGGACATTTAGGATGGGGAAAATCTGGAGCAGGCTTCTGGGGATGTGTGAGTGTTCATCCTATCATAATGTGTTGTGTGGGTGGGTGGAGACCCACACAGTGAGCAGGCAGGAGATGGACCCCTATCTTTGGGAGTACCGATGTACCCAGAAACAGGCAGGTGGGCACCTCTTATGAGCAAGGGTGGATCCTAATAGAGGAGAACAACCAGCATGTCAAAACATCTTGTTGCATGTAACTATGAATCTTGTCATCCAATGAGTCAAGAGAGGGGGTTGTCATGTGCCCCAGGACAATGGTGAGAGAGGAACAGAATAGATCAAACAAGGGTTATTTAGCGGTCAGCGGAATTGTTTTTCATTACCTTACAGGGATGGACACAGGACATGGTAAATAACATAAAAAATTATTAAATTGTACTGTCTAAAATGTAAACTATACTGTAAACCATTGACAATGTTTAGTAGCTATGTTTCACTATCTGTGTAACTGTTATAACAATGCTATCATTCACATACAAAAAGTTTTAATATGGGGTGAGGAAAGGGACAGGAGGTTGGGTATATGAAAGTCTCTAGTATTCTGTGTGTGACTTTGCTGTGATCTAAAACTTCTTTGAAGATTAAATGAAAATTTGGGAGACACTGGGAAGTGAGAAGGGGAAGGGGCCCCAGTCCACACTGGACAACCAATAATGCAGTGATGAAAGCAAAAATGTCAAAAAATTTTTTTTATTATCTTTTTTTGTTTTTTTTTTTTGTCGTGTGTTGAATATCCCAATCCTTTCAATTAATTTTATTTTTAGTGATTTTTTTTTAAGTTTCCATGTATTTTATCTCTTACATTTAAACTTATCATTATTATTTTATTTTACTATTAATTATATTTGGCTATTATATGGGCTTTATCTTTAAGGAAGTTTTGGACCCCAGAAGGGTTACAATGGGGGTGGGAGATGATCATTGGTGGGGGCTTTAAGGGATGGCAGATTCGTGGGAAGAAGTTCACCTGAATATGCATAAAAGATATATAAAATTGTTCAAATGATCAAGGGGCAGGGCATGATTACAGTGCGTGGGGTATCACTCAATAAATGATAGAATTCAGAATTCCCATCCTGAAGAGTTCTGCCACATTCTCCAAGTGAACAGCAACTGTCCCCCACGTGCAGGGGCAGTGTCTGGCTAAGGAGGATTGTCCATTGATGGCTTCTTATCATTGATGACTAGCCTTACGAGCATTTGCTCTTGTAATTGGAACTTAACCTATTTTTATGGGGAGCCTAAGAGTTGTGACCTGAGAGCCTCCTTGTTGCTCAAATGTGGCCTCTCTCTAAGCCAAACTCAGCATATGAATTCATTACCTTCGCCCCAGCATGGGATATGACTCCCTGTGATTAGCCTCCCTGGCAAAGAGGGATTATTACCAAGTGCCAACTGGCAATATGACAGGAAAAAGACCTTGAATGAAAGGGGAAAAGGTAAAGACAAATGAGTTCATATGGTGAAGAGACTTCAAAGAGAATCAGGAGGTCATCCCAGAGGTAATGCTTACGCACACCTCAGTAGGATCTCATAGAACACCAAATTAGATATCACCCCAAACAGAGGCACTCCTGAGGGATCTGGAGACACCCAGGTCATATATAAGGGGAGATAGCTCCAGAGATTGATGCCTTATCAGTGGGCTCTACTTTGGAATCTGTACTTCTGAGAGTGACAGAGTTGGACTCAAATAAGTCTTTCCTGCACATGGTCCATCAGTCCCTTCTATTCAAACCTATATGTGGTGCTTGAGATTGTAGGTCTACTTCCAGAGACTGGACCCTTTGCCCTGCCCATGTGACAGCTATGTCTGCAATCTCGGTGGAGCTGCAACTCCTAATCTATAGCTCAATGGACTCACCTAAGACACCTGGTGGGGAGATGATGATGGACAACAGCCATCCCAGGGAATGGAGAGAGTCTGCAGCTTCCAGCAGGATAAGCCCATCCATCAAATCCATGGGATATAAGACCCTCTCACTTGGAGCTGGAGTGGACATCACAATCCCAGACTCCTCAGGATTGGGGGAAGAGCTATTGACTAGAGTGGACTTACTGGTATTCTGTTGTAGGCTTATTGTGATCAAGCAATGGAAGAAATTACAACATTGATGTGGAGCCAGTGGCCAGTGGACCCTTTCAGGGCAGCAAGGGGGAAAAGCAGTTGTAATACAGGGGCTTTTCAAGGACTTGGGAATTATCCTGAGTGACATTACAATGACAGATATAGGCCATTTTACAGCATATAATATGAAGAACTGTGTGGGAGAGAGTGTGGCTACAATGTGAACTCTGATCCATGCTTAGTGGCAAAGCCCCAGGATGGGTATATTCATTGTAGGTGATGTGCCACACTAATGAAAGATGTTTATGTGGGAGGTTATGGTAGATGTGGGAAGTGGGGAACATGGGAATCCCTGTAATTTTTGTGTAACATTTATGTAATCTAAGCATCTTTAAAAATATATATTTTTTAAATTAGATTTTTAAAAAGCAGATGTGCACAAAAAGGCAAAATAACTGGGAGTTTGACAGCAGTGGGTTGATGCTTATCATTTTTGTCCAGTTTTCAGTTTTGGGTAAGATGTGTGGGTTCTGGCTGCCAGTGCAGGTTTGGTTTCTGGTTTTGGGGGATTTATGCACCATGGCTGGTCAGTTGCCTATTAACTAGTGTAAATCTCAGTGTTGAGGCAAGTGGCTTAGCCAAAGTAAGACAGATTCTGTGACAGTGCAAAAATTTTTTGATGGATATGACATTCCATCCCTTTATGCCATGGTATCTTTCATTTGGATGATTTGGGAAATTTGGGTGGTTAAAATAATTATTTCCAGGTGCATAGCATTATTGAGCCAGTGCAGAAAATACTTGAGGATATTGGTGATTACAAAAATGCTAATAAATCATAAAACCAAGAGATGGAAATCTCTGTGAAGGCATTTCCCTTTCCCTTAAGGGCATAACTAGGAGGAAATATTGGAGGTTTTATCTCATCTACAGTATTTTTTGTAAAACCTTGGCTATATTATTAAATATCCTGATCTCTTGAACCATCTTTTGTAAGTTGACTTTTATCTGCCCCAAATTATTATTATACATTTAGTAGGAGGTGAGTCTTATGCTGAAGATACTCCCTTACTTGACCAAGTAATCTATGGCTAGGCAGTTATATAAGTCTACCTGTGCTAGCAAATCTATTTGCTGTTGCATTAGCCCTTAGTACCATGTAGAGGGACAGGTACTCAAGTAAATATAAGCCCTATAAATGTTGGAATGTTCTCTCTGCTGTGTGATATTAAAGATATAATGTTTAACTTGCCAATATGGGGCAAAATAGTGTAAGGAATCTTTACAAACTTGGGGGTGGATGACATTGGCAACAAGCATACCATAAGGAAGAGGTTTCACCATCTGGCACAAGGTGTTGCTTGTCAGGGTTGGACCTATAGGTGGGTGTCCCTCCCAGGTTGTAATTCATAGAAAATGGAGAAATTTTTCATGGACATTTAAATAATATAGGACAGCACTAGTCATGATATCTCTGAACGTATCTGTAAAGAAGAATTCACAGACCTTTTGAGGGACATTTAGGATAAGATTCTGACTGTGTTTTTCCATTAGAACCCACCGTATTTTCCTCTACTAGGAGAATATGTTTCCACACTTACACGCCATTTGGATGTTAATCCTTTGTAGGCGTTCTTTGCAATATAAGCTCTTGCCTTAAAACAGTGTGTACAGCAGTTGGGAGTAGAGGACAATTAGCTATGCACATTTATTTTTTTTAACAAATCAATATTTTTGATACATATTAATAATATTAATATATATTATTAATAAAGCATAAAATTCTTCCAAAGTGGACAAACAATGGTATTTGCTATAATAATGTAGTTGTTCATTCATCCCTTCAATCATTAATAGAGCATTTCCATTATTTCAATAATACTAATAAACAAAAATCAGATAAACAAGAAAATTCCTTACCTCTCAATCTCTCTATGCTTCCCACACTGTTCGTAGCTGCTGTTTCTGACAATTCTATCCAAAGTCTATAAGCAATGGCTTTTAATATATTCACAATATTGTATATACATCATCTCAAAAATTTAAGAACAATTTCAGTATTTCAAGAAGAAAGACTTTATACACTTAGCATTCCTTCCTCTAACTTACATAACCACTCACCTTCATTGATCTTTACAAATTGATTTCTATTTACATTTTATATAAATGGAATGATAGAATATATAATACTTTTTGTCTCATCTCCTTCACTTAGTGTAATGTTTTCTTTTATTTATTTTTTTTGTTGATATTAACATTATGTACTATTAACTTACATTTGTTCAGCATCAAAGAAAAAAGGTCTTATTTAAGCAATTCTAACAATATTCATATTTCACAAAATATATTTATATTTCACATAATAGATTTAGCTCATAATAGAACAATCATAAAATAGTGGTCCTTTTGTGTCTGGCATCATTCACTCAAAATAATGTCCTCCATCTTCATCCATGTTGTCATATGTTTCATGAATTCATTTGCTCTTACTGCTGCATAATATTCCATCATGTGTATACCCCACAATTTGTTTATCCATTCATCAGTTGTTGGACACCTCAGTTGTTTCCAATATTTGCCTATCATTAATAACACTGCCATGAACATCTGTATGCATATATCTATTCGTGTCACTGCTCTCAGATCTTCTGGGTTAATACCCATGTTGCTGGGTCCAATGGCAAGTCTGTCTTCAGCTTCCTTAGGAATTGCCAAACAGTCCTACACTGGATATACCATTGTACATTCCTACCAACAGTGAATAACCATTCCTATCTCTCTACATCCTCTCCAACATTTTCAGTTTTCTGGCTTTTTAATAGCTGCCAATCTAAGAGGTATGAAATGATACCTAACTGTAGTTTTGATTTGCATTTCCCTAATCAATAGTGATGTTAAACATTTTTTCCTACATTTCATTGTCTTTTGTATTTCTTCTTTGAAAAATTGTCTTTTCAAATCTTTTGCCCATTTTTTAATCGTATACTTTGTGTTTTCATTGTTGAGTTGTATGATCTCTTTCTAGAGCTGATATGGGCCCACCAAGCACATTCTGGATTCAATGTTGTTGCATGAGGGTTTACAAATGGCTCTAATAGCTTGTTTGCATGGCTTGCTGAAACATGGATCCAAAGATGGCCTACAAAGCCAGAGATCAAGATGCCATATTTACCCTGCCATAATTTAGATGAGATGATCCAAAGGCTTAGAAAGATTGGAATTCTTGAAAGGATTTACCAGCTAAGACCTGCCTACCTCCCCCAAGGGATGTCCAAAGGACACATCTTTCACCAGGACTATGAGGAATTTGGGAATCCAACTCCATAATCCCTGAAGAGTTCTGTGGTTGCTCTTTTCTGTAGGTCAGATATCACTGTGGAAAGTGTTGTCACAGAACTAGGATCCATAAAAACTACTAGAATGATCTGAACCCAGGCTGATTGAAACAAAGGAGCAGCACTTAAGTACCAAAGCCAATGAGGGCACGGCAAACACAAAGAACGGCAAACTCTAAGCAGCAATCAAAAGAGTTTGAGTCATGAGAGACGGGTGATCAACCACGGAGCTACATCTGATCCTAGTGGGAGTAGATGTGACTCAAGTATTGAGTACCTGCTTCCCACATGGGAGTTCCCAATTTCAGTTCCCAGTGTCTCCTAAAAACAAACAAAAAAACAAACAACAAACAAACAAACAACAACAACAACAAAAAAAAAAACCTCAGTGAAGCCAATTTGGCTCAGCGTTTGAGCATTGGCTTCCCACATATGAGGTCCTGGGTTCAATCCCCAACCCCAGAACCTCAAAAAAAAAAAAAAAACAAAACAAGAGTTCAAGTCACCTAGACCTATTGGTGTTGGCTAATAGATCATGAGATTCCTAGTAGTAAAATAGAAGGGCAGTCTACAAAATTCCTACTTAATGTGTATAAGCAGAAGAATTCTAGGTTGAGTGAACAAAACCTTACCTTGAATTATAAAAACAGAGAGTCATGGCTCCTTAATTAATTTCCACACCTCAGACAGTTTACAGACCCAGAGCCCCTGGAATGAGAGGAAATCAAAATCCCCTTGGGGAAGGATCGTTTTACAATGCCAAAAAATTTATACTCTTAAACTTCCTGCCAGCTTTCCCCAGTGATATCTACAGCATTTTACCAGAGTGACCATGCATTGGGGAAACAGAAATGATCAGACACTGCAGAGATTATTAGACTCTGGCTCAGAAGTGACATTATGTCCAAGATACCCAGAACATCACTGTGGTTCACCAGTCAGAGTAAGGACTTATGGAGATTAGGTGATCGATGGTGTTTTACTTCAGGTAAGTGTCACAGTGTGTACATTGTGTCCTTCCCCCATTCTCTGGCTATTTCCCCAGTTCCAGAATGCATGATTGGAATAGACATACTCAATAAGTGGCAGAATCCTCACATTGGTTCCTTGACTTGAAAGGATGGGAGATAAATCCAACTTAAGTACAGGGAACTTCCACCTTGGTAAATTATAGGTGTCCAGTGGTGTGAAACATGTTGAGATATCCTCTAGAAAGTGAAGAATATACTGTTGCATCTGGTCCTGCCAATGACCATAATAAAGACACAACACTTGGCCTCTTGGGGTTTTGGAGCAACATATTCCTCATTTAAGTGTGCTGCTCAGTCACATTTAATGAGTGACCAGAAAAGCTGCTAGTTTTGAGTGGGGACCAGAACAAGAGGAGGTTCTGTGACAGGTCCAGGCTGTTGTGCCAGCTGTACTGCCACTTGCATCATATGTTCTAGCAGATCCAATGGTCCTGGAAGTGTCAATGGCAAATAGAAATGCCATCGGGAGCTTTTGACAGTCCTCTATAGGAGAATCCCAATTCAGAGCCTCAGGATTTTGGAGCAAAGCCCTGCCATCCTCTGCAGATAGCTACTGTCCTTTTGAGAAACAGCTTTTGTTCTGCTCCTTGGCCTTAGTATAGACTGAATACTTAACCATGAGCAACAATGTTACCAAGAAACCTGAGTTTCTATCAAAGGGGCCTGAATGTAAGATGAATAAGCAACAATTCTTATGCAAAATATATGACTGGATAAGCATTTTATCAGGAGATTGGATTTACCTCACATACTAGGACTCCAGTTTAAACTCACTGTTAAGAGTTACTTAAAAATCTGGGAAAAAGCTCAGTGAAATGAAAATGATTTAGTTTTCTTTGAAGGTGATAGAAGGAAGAAAAATCTTGCTTGACATCATCACCACTGATATACTGAAGTGTCTCCACAGGAGATCTTAATGAGAACCAGGACCTCACAGAAGAAGTGGTTTGTCTCACTTGGTCCACAGATGGGGAAATGCATAGGATATACTTAATGTTTAAATGAACTTATAGAACCTCCAAAATCCAGCAACCATGTGCAGGCAAAACCTGAGATGGGATAATGCAGTGGGTTTCAGATAGACACATAGTGGTTATAAGCCATTTGGGACAAGTGAGGCACTCTGACATTCCCAATATCGGGTAGAAGAAACTCTGGGTTCCATAGTCAATCCATGGTGTAGTCCTTTCTCCAGTGAAAAAGGTAGAGGCCTTCTTTGGGACTGTGGTGGTAGTTAATGTCAAGAGATTTTATTTATTCATTTATCCCCCCTTTGCTGCTTGTGCTCGCTGGGTCAGCTAACCACGCCGTGCGGGCGGGCCTGCCTTCACCAGGAGGCACCGGGAACTGAACCCGGGGCCTCCCATATGGTAAACGGGAGCCCTACTGATTGAGCCACAGCCACTTCCCTGTTAATGTCAAGAGAATGAGGGAGAGTTGACTGAGGAAAAGGTACCTAAGCGTATGGAGCCAGGAGTCTAACCAAATCAAGACGATCAGAAGTACGTTTCCCAGGAAGGCAAGGATGCAGAAAAATATGATCATGGACTTGAGGATAATGAAAAGCCACACCTCAGAATAGAATCCCACCAGGATGAAATATGTTACTGAGGACTCTTATCTTTAAAAGAAACACAGTGCCTGAAAAGGGTAGTCTAGGGATATAAATGACAATTAAAAGAAAGTTAGAGAACAATTTAGGGACTGGATTACAATGAACTCAGAGGTGGATGAGAATTATGTTTGATGGTACAGATGCAAGAGTGTCCAGTTGTGAGCTACAGAAGAGGTACCTCACATTTACAGGATTGTGGGAATTTGGAGAAGCATGGGAAAATACAATTGGTATGACTTATGCACTGTGAGTAACAGCAATACTGTAATATTCTTGGATAAATTCCAAAGATGTACTGTGTTGATAATGGGGGTGGGGGTAAGGAAAAAGTGTGTCAAATGTGCACTATGTACCATGGTTGGTGGTAATAGTGTGATGATATTATCTCATAATCTGTAACATGTTTCCACAATGGTTTGGAGTATTGGTGAAGGGGTGTTGTATGGGAATTCTAACATGTGCATGATTGTCTTATAAGTTCAAAATTTCTGTAATAAAAATGTATTTAAAAAAACAGTGGAGCTGGGGACAAATAAAAAAAGATTAGAAAAGTTGACATTAAGTACAAATATTGCATCAATGCGGACATTTATAAAAAGTTTTACCTTATTTGTTTTTATTGGAAAATTTTTGAGTTTACAGAAAAATCATGCATATAATACAGGATTCCCATATCATTCCATTATTAACACCTTGCATTGGTGTGGTACATAATGTAGAAACAGAAAAAAAGGCACAGTCTTATAATTATTCTATTAATTATATCCCATGTTTAAAATTAGAATCCACTGTTTCTGTTGTGCTGGTACATGGATTCTTGTCAAAATTTTTATTCTAGTACTGAATATACATCCTAACATTTCTCTTACAGATGTATATTTCAGGGCTCTTAATTACATTCAAAATGTGTGGTAGATAAAAAATGTTATATCCTTTTTGCCAATTCTAATCTCCATGATATCATTCACTGTCATCTCATCATGGGCATAATAATATATATTTTTGAACTGTTGCATATAATTGTATTAAGTAAAGAACATTAAGAGGAATGATCAATTACACTGTTTCTTAATTTGGGGGTTTCCTCTTCCTTCTTTCCTTCCTTCCTTCCTTCCTTCCTTCCTTCCTTCCTTCCTGCCTTCCTGCCTTCCTGCCTTCCTGCCTTCCTGCCTTCCT